>JALPQI010022388.1:0-17843 GCA_025490895.1 Thaumatotibia leucotreta
GGATGCATTCCCATTAGATACATAGGTATCGAGCACAAGTAGATAGAAGAATTCATTTCATAGTCGGACAGCAATGAAAAAATCAATGAAATTTAAGATTTGTAACTACCACAAGGGTAGTGAAAAGTAACTTCACTTTATGAGGTGAATGTAGTCAGGAGGTAAATACCCTCACGTGACTTTCTCCTTATCTTTCTCTCTACATGTCAATATCTGAATTAAGAGAAAGATGAACGGACGCGATTCACGTGTGCTTTTAAGTTGTTTTACTTAGTAATTAGAACAGTTTCCTGTAGTTCCTATTTAATTACTCCTAGTTTTGAATAATTATCTTTTATGTTTTGAGATTCCGAAGTAAATTACACAATTGAAGAACAGAAATTCAAACTCTTGAACTAGTCTTGTGTTATTTTTAAACATATGTTACAAGAATAAATATAATTTGATGCTTATATTTGAAATAAACTCATTTCTTATAGTTATTTCTCATAGTCCAAGCGACTGTGACCTGGATTTTAAGTTAAGCTTCTCAGTGAATTGGGCGGTACGGGAATAAAACAAATGTTCACAGAACATAAATAAAATACATATTCTTATGATTATAGGCTATAATCTTCGTGGTAAGAACTATTTGTACTACTTAACATAAGTCTAAACTTTGTAACCCGCATAAGCTTTTTACTTTTCCACTTACTAGTTATACCTGATTTGGATTCTTGGATGCCCTTCAGCACTTGCTTTAGAAAGAAAAGCGCTAACCAAAACCACTATTTCCAAGTCAATTACTATAGGGAACATTTTACTACTAACTTTAGCACCTATTAGATAAACGTAAGCACTAAATAGGCTTACTCAATTGTTTATAATTTTATACTCAGCAGTTTTCTTAAGATTTAAATTTAAGATACAATATACATTATTTGGTACAGTTTATTTGTCATCGAACTTAATATGAATTCAATCATTTATTTTTAATCAGTGTAAAAATATCACATTCATTACTACAATCATTTGTAACATCTGTTGCACTGATATGACGAAATAAATTAATTCTACCGTTATCCTTAAAATTTCCTGTAATCAATATAATCGCTTTGAATGTAGTCATGAATCTAAAATGCATTAAAATTTCCCAAAAGTCTTCATGCTCATTGATGAAATTTCAAGCTTATACTTCGTCCCATCATCGATAAGAAAATTACTTTCAAATATCGACATCACGATTGCCAGGAAGTGTATAGAAAATAATGTAAATATATTAGAATATGTCATTCTTAGGATTAGTGGTAGTTTAAGGAGCCGGGCACAGAACAAAGTAAAGGTAAACAGCGGAATGAAGGACGCAAAACTAAAGTGAGTATTTTTTTATGAATTGCGAGTCAACGATGGGTCGATAATTAATAAGATGTTATTTAGGATTGTTGTTAGGGCCATACGTTAGCGAGACATTGAATTGTTGTTGGGGCGGTAGAGCGTCCCCAAGATTCGAATAAGGGTCTACCATATCCATATCCGTAGGCGTACGTATACTCTTAACATTGTTTGGAATCGATAATTTTGTGGCAGTTAATAAATACACCTGTTAATGTATTCATCAAGGTAGAAATATTGTAGCTATGTTAGCTTGTCAGATTGTATGTGGTTGACGGTTTGGTCATTATTATATTACGTAGAGCGTCGTTGAATTTGATAGAACTTAACGGTACGTTGATATGTATTATGCAAAGTTTGTAAATATCATTGTCGCTTCTACTGTCGCGTACTCTCGTATGCGTAAGCTCAGGAATTGCATTCTTTTTCAGATTAAAATGTCATTGTATTTGAATAATTGTAATTTTTGAACACCGCTTTTATGGAATATTGTGATTTACGGCGGTGTTGTATCATTGTTGAATTCCATTTCGCTAATTGAATATTTTAGTGAATTGCACAGAACGTTGGTATTTCACTTGATTTTTGGAGTATTTTTTCTTGAAAGAATGTACCTATTCAATGATTTTACTGAAATCGATGACTGACGTTGTTTTAAAATGAATGGAAGTAAATTCGTTTAAAGGTGCGGGGCGGGGACGCTGCCGCGGCTAGGCCGGGTGGGCGAGTGGTCGCGGCTTCCTCGTCCGGGTCAAAAAATGTGATTGTTGTAAGTTAAGGAGAAATTTACAAAGCACACACGAGCACAAACCATCCATCCTCAGAGAAAACTACGCTGTTTTAACTCGCGTTTGAATTTTATGATACATTTTATTGTAAAAAATATTTTACTATCGCTTAAGTTAGTTGAAACGTTTGCATATAATAGTATTTATTTTCTCAAGAGGAAAGAAATTTTTTTAGTGGCAAAGTTTTGAGAGTTCGTGGATAATATGATATGGATTCTACCATGATATTGATAGTATATTTAAATATAGGCGTACATTTTATGGTTCTATGCGTTTCGTTGCTCCTTCTTCTGCCATAGAGATCGATGATGACGGGATGTCACATTCATTATATCGTATTCTTGAGAACAAACGTGGCTGTCAATGTAAAAGGTCACCATCGATTTCGATGTTTATTATGACGTGTTAGATAGATTTACTATTACTGTAAGGTGTGTGATTTTAGTTAAGAAATAATAATTTTTGTACTGGAAAGATTCCAAATGAAACTGCATAGAAAAATTATGGTGTAGCTAATGACATATCAAGTAATGTTTTATTATTAATCGAATGGGGTAAGGATGGGCACGCGAACGGTTAGTGAAGTATTTACGAGAAATTGAAGTTTTTGTTTGATATTATTATGGACAATACTACCCAGTTTTGGATTACGCATGTTAATAATAAAAGGTTTAATAGGAAATAGTCCCAGTTGTCGGGACGAACATATCTTCCACTTAGTGGTGACATTTGAAAAATACGAAATTAATAGCACAAGAAACCGTTTTCGTTAAAGAATGAGAAGCGTAGGGCGAGGTGAGCAAGGATTTTGGAATCTTTCTTAACGGAGCTAGTCGCCAAAGGTAATGCTTTTAGATAATTAAATGTAATTGTGTATGCACGTAAGTTTTAACCTAAATTAGTTATATGATGCTTAAATTGTCCACACACAAATCGATTTTACACATTTAATTAATGCCATCCTGCCAGTTGTAAGGAGAACACAATGCTTATGATGACTAAAGTTAAATTATATCCTACTTAGTGTATGGGGTAGTGTGTATTTTTAGATATCGCATTGTCTATGTTAGTTTAGTGAATAAGGCACATCTTGAGCTTTGAACCGTCTGAGTCTGGCACCAATATTTTTTATGAACCTAGTGTTAACAGTAATTTCAAGCCATGCTTTCCCGATAATGTAGTCAGGAATAACTATAGAGAAGCAAGCGCTGGTTTTAACTTTTCCACGAGAAAAGTGCTTTTGCACTACTTAATTGTAAATGTAACACGCGATTTCGCTCCGTACCCGAATCAAACTTGCTAACCAGAGCAACGTATGATTACATGATGCATGCACTGCACAGAACACTGTATATAAGGCCATTCATTAGTGTTAACATCTAATAACATAAATGTTAAATTCAGTCTTAACTTTAATCTACTGAAACACCATTTTGCGCCGTGGCCTTAAAATCGAAGGAATGTGTTATCCTTTTATTAAAAAGACATTTGAATTTTGTACAGAAAAAAATTTCACATTTCAATATGAAGCATTATCAAACTGTTTATTGTAAGTGCTATATCTTTACTCGTATGGTAACCCCTCGTCTAGGCTAGATGTTGGTAGAGTAGGATTGCTATATCTACGTCCTATGTCTTAACTTAATGATAATTGTTGATTTCAATATTTCAATTCGTGCATATCCCCATTTAACACGTTTGATAACTTGTTACCTACTCATTAGTTACTTTGAGACTGTTCAAGATGTACTCTATCGAGTTTTCTCTAAGGGAAAGGGCTGTTTCAGCAGATATTTTTGATACTTTGAGGATAATCGAAGGGAAACAATCGCGAATTGTAGATAAAGGATTGTTGGGGGTAGTTCGGTTGGCTGGGAGGGGGGGGGAGACGAGAGGAGGGGGGCAGTCGGCGCCCGCGACTGCTACTTCACATTCTATACTTCGTAAGCGTGAAATGTTACTGTAACGAAAAAAACAATGTTGTTCTAATAAGATATGCGATGGTTTTCGCTGATAACTTGTTGTTTTTCATAGGTATTCATAAAATTTCCTTTATTTTTTGTACTCTTTAGTAATAAGATTAATATTAAATGAAAACTATTCAATGTTGATTACTCTAAAACCAATAATGTATGTGTTAAGTATGGTGTAAACTAGTTTCCCCGAGAGCCTTACTAGTGGAGAAGAAGCCTTTTCCTTAGACAGTAAAAATTTCCCTTTCCCATTTATTGTAGTTATGTACGGTATGTGGCGAGTACCTACGAAGGCCACTTAGCATAATCTGACAGACAGATCGTCTACACTTAATATTACCTACTTTTTATACCTATCTCCCTCAAATATAGCTCTTGACACACTTCCACTATTTATATAAACCTACCACACAACCTCACCTCAAATTCGGAAATTATAGTTCTGGCCTAGCAATGGTTTAAGGTAACTTTAAGGGTTCATCATTTCTTAGTTAGATGGTATGACTCAATTTTAAGACTGATCACAGAAAAAGAAAAGTGAAAAAAGAAAAAATCCTGGATAATTGTTTTTATCGGTTAGGTAAGCTTCAGTTTGCTTTGATACTGGGGCAGTCTACAAGCCGAGGGGGTAGATGTTAAATTCATTGATTAGCCAAAATTGTAAGATGTCGGCTAGTGGACTGCCTCAGGGGTGTTACATTATCAATTTTCATCTTCCTGTCGACTTCTCTGTCTCCTATTAAGACGATAAAACTAAGCGATAAAAGATGGGGAAAATCCGCGGTAAGGATAATGATAACATTGAGAACTGTAACCTCAGACAACTGATGGATATCATGTGCGTTTGGAGTCCAAGAATATTTTGTGGATGTACGCTCAAGTCGATGTGATGCTATAAAGTACATCAAAAAAAATTTACCGTCTCGTTCACCAAATATTGTTTTGGCCGTTCACGTGTGATTACACAGTTGCCTGCAGTAGCAAGTCAACCGTTAGACCGACGGAATATTGAACAAAAGTACTATTTGTTGCCAAAGTGTTGTTAGGGATACATGTAGTTATAAAAAACGGTTGTCACATGCATAATTAAGATGTTCTTGGGTGGTTTGAAATTAAGGAGAGAAGTTGAAAAATATTTCCAATGATATATTTTTTCATAATGAACTTGAATGCTAATCGGTACATTAAGGTTTATAACTGTGTAGGAATTTAAACTTAACGTGTGGTATTCATCATTGCCATGGATCACTCTTGCTTAATTGGGTTTCCCTAGGATCAGTCAGTTTTCTGCAACTTTAGACACAAAGCAGTTTGATCGTGGCAAATGATTTAGTTGTTAGTGTTCATGTTTTAGATCGTATCGACAGTCCTTGAACCAACTTACCTACTACACTCCGCCTATTTAAAAGCACACCCATTTATGCCCATTGCCCACTCCACGGTTCCTTTACCGCACTTCTGTTATACGCACCTATGTTATTCTTCTGAGTGTTTTTGTTGTTAAATTCGGGTTTCTGACTTCTGCCATTTGTCTATCTTCAGCATGGTCCTGCAAAGAAACAGCAGATATTAAACTGTTTTAAATGTTTCGGGAATAACATGTGCAATATGCACCGAAAGTACAAAGTCCAAAAGATTGTTGAAAGAAGCTAGTATTGCCTGAACAGGGGAATGGCATCTCTACATTAATATAGACGACCTGTCGGGATGTATTTAGTTCTTTTTATAATATGAGTAAATAATTATGTTATTTTTGACTAAATAAACCTACATTAAAGCAATATTTTTCAATGACAACTCTAATTTAATTACCTGTTACACAGACCAAAGAATAATTAAACTCATTCATGAATTGTCTTCCTCTACCGTTGAATATTACGGCGACTTTCTCAAAGTCGCACGATAGACATACAGAAGTCGCAATCCTTTTAAATTCAGTAGGTAATAATATTTATTTCTATTTTTGCTTACACGAAGCTAGTCAACTTCAGATTAGGTTAGCCACTAAGTTACTTCTTAGTTTCACGAGTTAAGTTGGATAAGTTTCGTGGTTCTTGTATATTCTTTTAATTTAGTTTTCCGGAGTCTCCGAGATGCTACTTCTTTCTCTAGTCACTATTTATTTTGCCTCGTTGATTCGTTTCCGCACTGGTGTTCCTCTCTGAAACATGTGTAAATTACGAACGAGAAATAAGTAGAATCTGTGTTAGTTGATGGTTGTCGAATATAGCTGAGTGTTTTGTTTATCACCGATTACGGAGGTTATGAGTCTTCGTAAAATGAAGGTCAACGATATAATGATGCATTTTTCATCATCCCTTGTTTTTCGTGTGAACCAGAGAGTTTGTGTTTTTGATAATTTTATTATGTTCATATTTAACGACAGTATGTATCTACTGATTTGTTTCTAATATTATAACCGAAAAAGTTGTCAAAGTCTTACGTTTTCCAATTAATATTTATAATCTGAACATTCCAATTTTTAAGGGTTTTAAAAATAATAAGACTTTGTTATTGGTTGATTTATCTTCGAATGCGAACTGTGTGGGTTGAACAACTACTAAGTATAGTGATCCATAGATCGTTTATAATGTATCCATGGATCACACAGGCGCATGGCGGTCCGAGTTTACATTCGCGCCAAGTGAGTAGTGTCATTTCTCTCTCATCAACTTTAAATGACAAATGTTTCTCGTTCGGCGTGGATGTCTCGCGCCTTTTAATACTCATACATACATACTTGTTATTCAGGTCATAATTAAGTTAGCTCTTAAGAATTGATAAATAATATCTGATGATAAATTTACTCGTATGTTGTATTAAAATGATGAACACGAAATAAAGAAACTGGTTTGAAATGTGCGTTTTATTTTACATGTCCAGCATTTTCTTGGGCGTTTCGATGGTACCCCCGCATTGGATTTAGTATCTACTGTCTCTCTTTAACAAATACTATATTTTTATAAGTAGTCCTTGTTACACCATATTGTACGACGGATATGGCTAGTGAGGGGGCACCATTATATCGACGCTCGATTCCGTCCTTTCATGGTACAGTCACGTCTAATAATATGTATACATTTCGGAACGTATTTCAAGGGCATAAGGATCAAATCGTATACATATTATTAGAGCCGACCGTAAGATTTGTCAAGTCAAGGTGGCTCATGATGGTCACGCGTTTGTTTATCGTGCTACTCGTCGCTTTCGCACGTATATGCAGGGGCGTAGCTACTGCCGTATCTGCCGTATCAATTATACGGGGCCCCCGGGCCACGGGGGCCCCCAAAGTGTGTAAGGAAAAATAATAAAAACTTTCTAATTTATATTACCTCCATATAAGGGCCTCCAAATTGTTTTTTATACGGGGCCCCGACAAGGCACGCTACGCCACTGCGTATATGCTTGTTAGAACGTGGCGGCAACGACGATAAACTATTAGACACTGTACCATCATAAGCCTACAGAGGCCTATTTCTCAAAAGCTTGTAACTTGTAATACAAACGGAAGTCCTTATCTTATTAATAGTATTAAAAAGAGACTTCCACTTGTATTACAAGGTACAAGCGTTCAGAAATCGCGCCCAGATCGCTGAAAAAAATCACCAAACGCGGCAGTTATTTATGTTAATGGCGATATTTTGAGAATCGACCATGAATTGCACAATGTCGCTAATTAAGAGACCCAATGCCTTCTTGATCGAAACAATAACTAAGTACGATCGAAGAAATTGAATGTTTAGCCGTTTATGACTCATTTTACATTGGACGTGCTTTAACACAATTAAATTAACTTGAACCGCAAAGTGCTAAACATTCAATTTCCTCGACTGTACAATACAATTACAATACATCAGTGAGCCTCTAAAGGTGCGTTCAAACTAAAAGAGCATTCGCTGTTCTAACCTCCCACTATGAAATTCGATCGGTACACAAAACGTGATTGGTTGATTTCGTAGAAAACGGGCGCTAGAACAGCGAATGCTCTTTTTAAACGCACTTTAACCAATTTGCTATTCTGAAATCGTATACGTAATAATAAAGCGATAAGTAATAAATGGATGAAAATGACAGATTCGAACAAAAACTCACATGACCATTTTCATACATTATTATGGTCACGTGACTTATCAGATCAGAGAAGAGACATCACAAAATGGCATCTTGGTCAAAATCAAGTCAAATTCAAAGTCAAACTATTCTTTTCATCACATTTGCTGTCTAGGCGCGCGTAGCGGGAGTAATAGAAAAGTGATATACCCTAGGGAGTAATAGAAATGTCAGTACGTCATTTAATAATATTATGTCTTAAAACTTATTTTTTTGTCGGCAAGTGTGATGAAAAACATTGTATGCATCACGGTAGGTAAGCGGACTGCTAACTAGAGTCATAAAAGCCCTCCGCCTAACGGCGTCGGGCTTCTAACACTCTCGTTAGTAATTCCGTACCTCCCTCGATGCACAATGTACTATTATTCAAGTAAGCTTATTAATAAGCATTTTCGAATCGTCTGACATTAACAAGAGAGAGAAAAAAATCTACTACTGGTTCAAACCCTACACCGTTCCTGAGAAGAACCAGTAAGAAACTCAGGTGGACTTATTTTTTCAAAACAGTATAATAATACATCTTATTAAAATAACATGCATTAAAGAATTTATTACAAAAAAAAGATTTTTATAGACGTTTTTTAAAAAAAGAGAAATAAATAAAGGATCATAATATTAAACAATAAAATATTTTAAAATAAAAATTAAACCGCCTTCAAAAATTCGCCTGATCTAAAAAGTAAAAAATAATTTTAGTTCCTACTTCTTAGGATTTCCTACCCAAACCTTTAAACATTTTACCCTATTCATTGAAATAAAATATTTTGGCTAGGTACCCTACAGACTTCTTAGAAGTCGGTGCCAAGCCAAATAGGTACGTTCATAGTTATATATTAGATAGAGCTTTGTAACTTACTGCCTTTACTCCGATTATGCTTTTATCAACAGTATGATCTGCCTCAGTAATTTTGCTGAAAGCATAACAGGAGTGATAGTAAATTACAAAGCTCTATCAAATACTTATACTCGCGAAGTGAACATATTTGGCTTGGCACCGACTTCTAAGAAGTCTGTAGGGTACCTAGCCAAAATATTTTATTTCAATGAATAGGGTAAAATGTTTAAAGGTTTGGGTAGGAAATCCTAAGAAGTAGGAACTAAAATTATTTTTTACTCTTTAGATCAGGCGAATTTTTGAAGGCGGTTTAATTTTTATTTTAAAATATTTTATTTTTTGCTTTTTAGTACCTTGTGTAATTTATATAAAATCATTATTTAGTATGCTCTAAATACGTATAATTAGAATGTATTGCACTGTAGTAGGTCAGAAAACCTGAACTGGCTAACTTATATGAATACTACAAACATTCCCATTCCATTCCCATTATCAAGGAGATATACATTGTATCATCAGCAGGGTATGAATAATTTCAAAGATTATAGGTAACAGGCTTTAGCATGCCTATATTATTTAAAGAATCACTAACCGCTTACCAACATGTCATAACTACTAAGCAAACACTTGAATAGATCTCGAAAATGTATGACAGTTGTTATATTATCCTCCAAACAAAGAATTATCCTCCAACTCCTAATCGTTAAGGAGTTATACCTTTCATCATCAGCTCACCAACATGAGGCTATGACCACCTAAAGGCAAATACTCAAATAGCTTCCAAAATACATGACATATGTTATATTTAAAGAATTATCCCCCAACTCCTAATCTCTAAGGAGTTGTACCTTCCATCATCAGCTCACCAACATGAGGCTATGACCACCTAAAGGCAAATACTCAAATAGCTTCCAAAATACATGACATATGTTATATTTAAAGAATTATCCCCCAACTCCTAATCTCTAAGGAGTTGTACCTTCCATCATCAGCTCACCAACATGAGGCTATGACCACCTAAAGGCAAATACTCAAATAGCTTCCAAAATACATGACATATGTTATATTTAAAGAATTATCCCCCAACTCCTAATCTCTAAGGAGTTGTACCTTCCATCATCAGCTCACCAACATGAGGCTATGACCACCTAAAGGCAAATACTCAAATAGCTTCCAAAATACACGAAATATGTTATATTTAAAGAATTATCCCCCAACTCCTAATCTCTAAAGAGTTGTACCTTCCATCATCAGCTCACCAACATGAAAGGATGACCACCTAAAGGCAAATACTCAAATAGCTTCCAAAATACACGAAATATGTTATATTTAAAGAATTATCCCCCAACTCCTAATTGCTAAGGAGTTGTACCTTCCATCATCAGATCACCAACTTAAGACGTTCATGACTAGATGCAAATACTTGATTAGTCTTCGAAAATAAATGAAAAATGCCATGTGTGCTTACAAAATTTGAAGAGTTCCCTCGATTTCTCCAGGATCCCATCATCAGATCTGAATTCGGTGACAATGGAACCAACTAGAAGGTATACCATTTCATACAAAAAAAGAATTTTCCAAATCGGTCCACGCGTTTTCGAGTAATCGGGGAACATACATAAAAAAAAAAAAAAGATTTCGACGAATTGTAAACCTCCTCCTTTTTGAAGTCGGTTAAAAATAATTATTATTGTTGTTGGTTAGGCCTGCAACTATGATGGTGGCGCTTTTATCAACTACCGTCGTGGGTTATGGGCATTTTCACTTTTCATCATTACCAGCCTATGTTATTCCACTGCTGGACGTAGGCCTCTCCTATTAACTATACGTATAGACGCATTAGGAGGTACTTAAATGCCCATAACCGCCAGGCTAGGCAAGCGGATTGACGATCGCAGTAATGTGTCCACTATGATGACGCTGCTGCCCATCATCAATCTTGTAGAATGGTCAGTGATACTTCAATCCCTTTGTCGACTCTTACGACACCCGCAAGGTTGGGGTGGTGACAAATGTATTGTTACTGCCGTCACCACACGGCAAACAAATCTTTTCAGTTTTAGAGACACCCAATTTAACGTCAGATGTTAATTAGGAGTAGAATGCGGCACTAATTAATCAAAAATGGGGGTAAGTATTATAATCATCCATGAGTTTGAAAAATAGGTACCTACGGCCTGTGGAATCACTCCGGCGAAAGTGACCGAAGCGAAAGCGAGACGGCAAAAATCAATCCCCTGCAGGGGCCCGTTTCTCGAACGCTTGTAACTTGTAATACAAGTGGAAGTCTCTTTTTAAAACTATTAATTAGATAAGGACTTCCGCTTGTATTACAAGTTACAAGCTTTCGAGAAATAGGCCCCTGGTCTAGCCAAGATGCCATTCTACAATCGTGTACGATAAACGATAACGATAAGTAATAAATGGATAAGAAATGACAGAATCGACCGAAAAGTCACGTGACCATTTCCATACATTATTATGATCACGTGACTTATCGCTTATCGTATACGATTACTGAAAGGCAAGCTATTACTTTTTTAATTAGTACGATGAAGACAGTTAACTTCTTCACAGTTATAGGGAAAAAAATTAACAGGGTATTTAAATATATCGTATGAAGTTTGCTGGATTCCGTCTATTTTAAGAGAAATTGCCACTTTTGTACAGTGTTGACCAAAACTCGTATAGCATTACTCGTATCTTGCTTCTTTTAGCCTCAGGAATACATGTATGCTGTTTTAAAATTCTTCAATTTCCTCATGGGCACCTTGTATGTAAACAACAATTTGGCATGTTTGAAGTCGTGAAATTATTATTTACATTCTGTAGCCCTATAAGTAAATAATTATAATCAGGCGTCATTCAGGAAGTCTTCATTCATCTGACATCTGACGCATTCAATAGCACATATTATACAGGGTGTAAGTCTAATACGGGCGAAGCTCTTAACGGGTGTTAGTTTACCTACGACATAATAAGTACATTCAAATAACTTTTACTTAAAATTAGAGCAACAAAATTTTCCATACAAAATAATTCGGCGCGCAATGTAGAGCAACAAACGCGAGTTAAACACTCGTTGACACCTAATTTCAAAAGCAGATGACATAACTGTCATATCAACAATAACAAATGTTCGTACCTACATTGCTGCTCCGATAATCTTAAAAAAATCTGTGGGGTTGTATTAAGAGTAACTTTAAAAAAACCTCCTAATCCATGATTACACTAATGAATCCCATGCCTGGTTTAATTGATCGCCCGTATTAGATTTACACACTGTATAATGTACAGCAATAGAAAAGTATCATCATCATCATCATCACATCAGCCGAAAGACGTCCACTGCTGAACATAGGCCTCCCCCAAAGATTGCCACAATGACCGGTCCTGCGGTCACGTACCGGAAGACGTAGCGTGGGTAGGCCCCTCACAAGGTGGACCGATGACCTGGTGAAGGTCGCAGGAGTCCGCTGGATGCGGGTGGAAAAGTATACTTGAAGATTAATAGTTGGAGTATTAAATTATTTATCAAAGACAAATACAAAACAAATAATAAAAGTACATGTTTGGAAGAGATTGAAAACCCGACATTATAGTTAAAAAGCGATCTCTCCAAAGGCGAAAAGGTTGTCTAACGTTTGGGTAGAGGAGATAAGAAAGTAAAAAATGACAGTAACGTTAGTTACGTAATTTTTACACCACCTAGTTCTAGTTAGGTGGTGTAAAAATTGGGAACGGTATGATAATAATTATTTACTTTCTGTTGCCGCCATTCAAGAAGTATGTATGTATGTAAATTCTTTATTTTACACAAAATAAAGGTGCGTTTAAACCAAAAGAGCATTCGCTGTTCTAGCGCCCGTTCTACGAAATCAACCAATCACGTTTTGTGTACCGATCGAATTTCGTAGAGTGGGAGGTTAGAACAGCGAATGCTCTTTTAGTTTGATCGCACCTTAACATGAAACAGGAGATAGACAAACAATCATGTGTACAGTGGTCAACGTGATTTGAATTATATAAATATAGATAAAGTGGAAGTCCTTATGCATTCATCTGCATTCAATATCATAATATGACATCATCAGCCTATCTCAGTCCACTGCTGGACGTCATCATCACATCAGCCGAAAGACGTCCACTGCTGAACATAGGCCTCCCCCAAAGATTGTCACAATGACCTGTCCTGCGCCACCCGCATCCAGCGGACTCCTGCGACCTGCGACTCCTGCTGAACGTAGGCCTCTCCTATTAACTATCCGTGAAGAACCACTCCCTATTCGTCACTATAAACACGGAACTGGCTGAGCTACGCGCCATGAAGCCATGCACTCCGTGAGGTGGTCTAACGGCAGCTGCCTCCCACTCCTCAGGTCCTGACGTCTGCGCTTGAGACAGGTTTTAAGAACATCAAAACACTACAATGCGTACAGGGGCCCATTTCTCAAAAGCTTGTAACTTGTAATACAAGTGGAAGTCTCTTTTTGACACTGTTAATTAGATAAGGACTTCCGGTTGTATTACAAGTTACAAGCTTTCGAGAAATGGGCCCCAGGTGCATTAGGAGGTAAATGCCCATAATTGGCTATGTAAAGTTTTCTAATGGTATGTAGGTAATCCTGATAGTCGTCGTCGTAAGGTTCAAGAAAATGCCGGTCTTTTATTTTTATGTCCTATAATTTGTTAATAATCTTTTATTAAGTGAGTGAGATGACATTTGTCCAGTTTTATGGATGAACAGAGGCTAATGTTTTAATAGAAAAAATCTGTGAACGTCAATGTCACTCGTGTCATTGATTTTTTTTTCAATTTCATTGTATTAAATTGGGGACGAATGCATTAAGCTTTATTCATCCATATAACTGCACAAATGTCACTTCACTCACTTAAAAAGAGATAATTAACAATTTTTAGGCAATACAAATAAAAGAGCCGCATTTTCTTAAATCTTAAGACGACGGCTATCAGGGAAAAATATAATATTCACACCTTCGGAAAACTTTACATACCTAATTACGTTGGGCAAGCGGATTGGCGATCGCAGTAATGTGTCCACTATGATGTATCAGTGCTGCCATCATCGATTTTCTATCAAAGAATGGTCAGTGACACTTCAATCCCTCAGTCGATCGACTCTTACTTCAATACCCCCGGGAAGAGTTGGGGTGGTGACAAAAGAATTACTACTGCACAAAGCTACTTTTATATTGCGGTACAATGCAACACAACACAATACATCTTTATTGCACCTGAAAGATAAATACAAAACAAATAATAAAACGGTTTTTAAAGATATTAACAAATGGCGCCCTTATCGCTAATTTCGCTATACAGGAGAGAGCAAAGTTAAAGTTGGAAAGTTAAAGTTGGTGTAAAAACTAGGAAAGGTATAATAATAATACGGCTGCCCTATGCAGAAATCAAGTATCTGTATTTTGGCAAATTTTACAGTAGAGCGAAAAAATGTTTTTTTTAGACTTTTCTTGATTACATGTTTACTAGTTAAATTATAGCATTAAAAATTGCTGTGTTTTATTATGAAAAATATCATTAATAGTAAACTATAAAAAAAAAATCAAAATTATGAGGCCAATCATTTTAAAATGCAATAACAGTTTTCTGCATAGAATGCGATAAGATAATTTTAAAGCTTTTCTACAAAAAAACAAGTATCTGTATATAATTTCGTGTTTTAGTAAGCTTCTTCTTTATAAGTTTATAACACAAGCATATTTTATACTACATTTTAGATGCCAATAATTTAGTGTATGTCATACTTGTGTAAAATATATTATATCAATATTAATGTAGTATGTATTTCAAGTATTTCACGGAAAAGAATCCCCTATTCTGTTTGAATGCAAGTTGTTTTAAATTTTGTAAATGTAGCACAAGTTTTTTTTTTCTGGAAGTATTTCTCATACAGAAACGCTTAAAAAATTACATCAATTACTTAAATTGTAGGAAACTACAAATACCTCAAATACCGAACCGAAAAAGAACTTCAAAACCGACAATCCGTGGAAAATATCTAGACGCACGCGTGGAAGACATAAAAACAATGGAAAGTTATAATTTTGTTCAATAAATAAACATACAATATAGTTGTATGTATATTTTATTATTTACACCTGTTACAGTACATAAAGATAAAAATACCTATATAAATCAACCTTATTCAAACATCTGTATTAACTAGTTCACCTTCCTCTATTAAATCTAGTGATTGTGAATTTTCTTGCCATTGGGTTAAAAATAATTGCTAATTACTTGGCATTAAGGGCACTAACTTTTCCAAAATCTTTTTTTTTGCTGAACTCCGCCTCCTAAGACATTGTTTTTTTTTTGGTAATTCGTGCATTGTGTATTTTTTCTGTAAGAAGTCCACTACTTTCTATTCCCTATTCAAATTATTTTTATATAAAATACAGTCTCATATCCGTTTCTGAAACAAACTTCGACCACGTTTTTCAATAACAAATTCCTTAAGTTGTGATTTTTATAATTTTTCATCACATTCAGCTAGTGGTAGAAACTACCACAATTCTCGAATTTTACTCATGTTATTTTTTTCTAAACATAATGTAGAAACTATGTGTTTTGCCCTATGGCGAGCATTTGAATGAAACCATTCCAGTGTTCTTTGCATCTTTTCACATTAAATAACTTATACAGCCAGGAAAATACTTCAGTTATCAGATAATAAGCACTTAAATAACACTTCACGTATGTATACGAACTATGACTGACAAACGTATGAAAAAACAGCCAAATTCATTACTTGACTTAAAAAGGTACCACAGGACAATTTCTACCCGAAACTCTAATAAATATAAATATAAGGTTTTGGTATCCTAATAAAATTTCTACGCTAAAGTCAAGTAACTCCGCGATCTATATCAATATTTATATGCTAAAGTCAAGTAACTCCGCGATCTATATCAATATTTCTACGCTGAAGTCAAGTAACTCAGTAATCTATATGAATTTCAAGTATCTTTTGCAAGATACTTGATTTCAACGTAGAATTAGGGTATATACTTGTTTTTAGCGTAGAATACCCCATTAAAAAAAGATACTTGGATTTTTTAAAGTTCTGTATTTAGAAAAATATTAATTATTAAAAAAAATTAAATACTAAAAAATGCATTTTAAAACACTGAATCGAATGGTGTAAAAAAACTTTTTTTGATAAATTTCGAGATACTTGATTTCTGCGTAGGGCAGCCGAATAGAGAACGATGACAAAAGGATTACAATACAATACAATACAAATACTCTTTATTGCACACCTCAATAAATGAAAACAATTACAAAAAAAAGTATAAGTAAGTATAGTAGTAGTAAGTAGGATTAAGCTGAAGGATAAATATATTTTCACCACACTGCTCGTAAACACGCTGTTTGTCCTTCAATTTCAGAGCGCAAAACTGTGTTTTAATCTCTAGAGGTTAAACTAATTTTTTTTTAATCTTCTGGATAGACTAAAGCAATAACGTATACGGCCTGAGAGTGCAATAAGCTTTTTGACGTTTGAACCAGACAGTACATTCGAAAACTCAACAGATTCATAGACATGAACCTTTCATAATATTAAATTCAATATGCTAAAATCCTAATTAACCCATTCAGCGCTAATCACGCAGCGTATGCGTGATTTTGCAACGCCGCTTAGCCACTGATCACGCACGTGTTGCGTTATTTTGTTTAGTCGTTTATCTCCATCATTTTTAAACTTATGGACTTAATGTTGCCCATTTGAAATAGTTAAAACATGAGGCTAATCATAATCATAATCATTTATTTGCGTAAAATAAGAGTATACAATGTTGTTACATAAATATCATGAGTCCTTCTATTTAGCCACCTATGCAGCATGCAAATTTTTGTAGACTTACATCTAACTTAACCTAAATAATTATGTATGTCTGCTTTGTAGAAATTCTTTAACAGAATAAAATGTCGATGACAGCAACCATTTAAAAAGTTTATTTTTAAATATTCTGTACGGCAGTTCTTTTATGTCATCTGGTAAGTTATTATAAATACTTATACACATACAATAGCAATTTTTCTTGAATGTAGCGGTTCTTTGCTTTTTATTAACAACAAGCCTATTAACATTTCTGGTGTTTCTTGGATAAACTTCATTGGCAGTGTTAAACAAGTTTGTATTTAATTTAACAAATTTACTGACTTCAAATATGTATAGACAAGGTAGCGGAAGGATATTCAGTTCTAGAAATAATGGCTTGCTAGGAGTTAACGGGCATACACCAGCTATAGCTCGAATGCATTTCTTTTGACAAATGAAAGCCTGCTGAATATCGGTTCCATTACCCCATAATACCAGGCCATAACGCAATACTGATACTACATAGCTATGATAGGCAGTTAACACTGTTTTTTGATCTGTAGTTTCACGTAGTCTAGTCAAAACAAAAACAAAGCTATTTATTCTATTACATACATATTCAATATGTCCATACCATTTTAAATCACTATCAACAATAAGGCCCAAAAATTTCACAACATTAGAATTATTCAAAATATGTCCATTATAATTAATATTCAATGTCAGATCAGATCTATTAAAATTCATATAATTCGTTTTCAATAAATTAATTTGCAAATTATTATGTTGAAGCCAGTTAATTATGGTAGATATTGTATTATTAACATTAATTTCATGATCAGTTGCCGATTCAGTCTTACTATTAGTGACAATTACTGATATGTCATCAGCATACAAAATGCATT
>JALPQI010022389.1:0-20698 GCA_025490895.1 Thaumatotibia leucotreta
AATGTACGGCGTCAACTACTTCGAGATCCGGAACAAGAAGACCACGGAGCTCTGGCTTGGAGTTGATGCGCTGGGACTTAACATTTACGAGAAGGATGACAAGTAAGTTAACAAACATGATGGAGTACCTCAAACTCGCAGGATTTGGAAATGTACGGCGTCAACTACTTCGAGATCCGGAACAAGAAGACCACGGAGCTCTGGCTTGGAGTTGATGCGCTGGGACTTAACATATACGAGAAGGATGACAAGTAAGTTAAAAAACATGATGGAGTACCTCAAAATTGCGCAGTATTTGGAAATGTACGGCGTCAACTACTTCGAGATCCGGAACAAGAAGACCACGGAGCTCTGGCTTGCAGTTGATGCGCTGGGACTTAACATATACGAGAAAGATGACAAGTTAGTTAAAAAACATGATGGAGTACCTCAAAATCGCGAAGGATTTGGAAATGTACGGCGTCAACTACTTCGAGATCCGAAACAAGAAGACCACGGAGCTCTGGCTTGGAGTTGATGCGCTGGGACTTAACATTTACGAGAAGGATGACAAGTAAGTTAAAAAACATGATGGAGTACCTCAAAATCGCGAAGGATTTGGAAATGTACGGCGTCAACTACTTCGAGATCCGGAACAAGAAGACCACGGAGTTGTGGCTTGGAGTTGATGCGCTGGGACTTAACATTTACGAGAAAGATGACAAGTAAGTTAAAAAACATGATGGAGTACCTCAAAATCGCAGGATTTGGAAATGTACGGCGTCAACTACTTCGAGATCCGGAACAAGAAGACCACGGAGCTCTGGCTTGGAGTTGATGCGCTGGGACTTAACATTTACGAGAAGGATGACAAGTAAGTTAAAAAACATGATGGAGTACCTCAAAATCGCGAAGGATTTGGAAATGTACGGCGTCAACTACTTCGAGATCCGGAACAAGAAGACCACGGAGTTGTGGCTTGGAGTTGATGCGCTGGGACTTAACATTTACGAGAAAGATGACAAGTAAGTTAAAAAACATGATGGAGTACCTCAAAATCGCAGGATTTGGAAATGTACGGCGTCAACTACTTCGAGATCCGGAACAAGAAGACCACGGAGCTCTGGCTTGGAGTTGATGCGCTGGGACTTAACATATACGAGAAAGATGACAAGTAAGTTAACAAACATGATGGAGTACCTCAAAATCTCGCAGTATTTGGAAATGTACGGCGTCAACTACTTCGTGATCAGAAACAAGAAGACCACAGAGCTGTGGCTTGGAGTCCATGCGCTGGGACTTAACATTTACGAGAAAGATGACAAGTAAGTTAAAAAACATGATGGAGTACAGTCAAGTGCAAAAATAAGTATCGAAAGAATCCGTTCATAAATATGTTACGACGTTCTTATTACACAGAATTAGAGTGCACTGGGACATATTTTTGAACGTTTTTGTATACCCCTTATTTTGTCTTCGACTGTACCTCAAAATCGCGCAGTATTTGGAAATGTACGGCGTCAACTACTTCGAGATCCGGAACAAGAAGACCACGGAACTCTGGCTTGGAGTTGATGCGCTGGGACTTAACATTTACGAGAAGGATGACAAGTAAGTTAAAAAACATGATGGAGTACCTCAAAATCGCGAAGGATTTGGAAATGTACGGCGTCAACTACTTCGAGATCAGAAACAAGAAGACCACAGAGCTCTGGCTCGGTGTCGATGCGCTGGGACTTAACATTTACGAGAAGGATGACAAGTAAGTTAACAAACATGATGGAGTACCTCAAACTCGCAGGTTTTGGAAATGTACGGCGTCAACTACTTCGAGATCAGTTCTACTTCGAGTTGGATGTAAGGTGCTACACTGTACCAGTGTAATTTATTTATTTGTTATCTATATAGGTATATTTTATTATTAGTTTCAGTTTGTGACGCATTAGTTGTAAACTGTAATGTCATGTAACTTTTTGTCAATAAAATAAAATAAAATATATAAATAAAATCAGGAACAAGAAGACCACGAACCTCTCTCGGTGTCTCAAGTAAGTACTTGTACGAGAAACAAAAGAAAAAGGGATAGGAATCAATGAAGGAAAAATTAATATAAACCTGGGAAATATGCTGGATCTTGCTCGGCATAATTGTTCCCCCTTTGGACCGTTACCGATCTTAAAATCTTCAAGAGCGTACTCCCATCTTAAAGGTCGGCAACGCACTTGTAATACCACGGGTGTTACGGGTGTCCATGGGCGACGGTGATTGTTTACCATCAAGCGATACGTCACTCGCTTGCCTCTTATTCCACAAATAAATAAGATTATAGACATGCTCCAAATGTACAAAGTTTTTGAGAATTGCTTGTATGCTGTGTATTGTTGCAGATCTGATTGTCGTAATGACAATCTGCAGGCCCATTTTATTAATTAACTGATTTCATCCATTGGCAAAAGTATCTGTTAAAATCATCACTATTCCATTTATCTCCAGTCATGTCACAAAGAACAGAGCTCACATTTTATCTGACAGATACTGTTTCGATCCGATCGAAAAATCAATCCTTATTTGTGTAAAGTCTTCGAGTTCGATTTGATGCTCACATTGCTCAATTATCAATCATCATTTTACCGGCTGGTGTTTAACTTACGTATTTGATAGATAAAGGTATTTGTATCAAATATTGGATTCGGATGTGCCGTGTGGTGACGGCAGTAAAAATACATTTGTCACCACCCAACTCCTCCTGCGGGTGTCGTAAGAGTCGACTAAGGGATTGAAGTGTCACTGACCATTCTACAAGATTGATGATGGGCAGCAGCGTCATCATAGTGGACACATTACTGCAATCGTCAATCCGCTTGCCCAACGTGGCGATTATGGGCATTTACCTCCTAATGCGTTTATACGCATAGTTAATAGGAGAGGCCTACGTCCAGCAGTGGACTATCATAGGCTGATGAAGTGAAGTGAAGTGAAGTTGAACTTACGTATTTGATAGATAAAGGTATTTGCATCATATATTGGATTCGGTCGATGACTATAAGGGTTCCTAAATTGGTTCCATTTGGTTTACTCATCAAAACGTTTTCAATTCCAGACTGACTCCAAAAATCGGCTTCCCCTGGTCCGAGATCCGCAACATCTCCTTCAACGACCGCAAGTTCATCATCAAGCCGATCGACAAGAAAGCTCCCGACTTCGTTTTCTTCGCCCCCCGCGTTCGCGTCAATAAGAGGATCCTTGCGTTGTGTATGGGCAACCACGAGTTGTATATGCGCAGACGCAAGCCGGACACTATTGATGTGCAACAGATGAAAGCGCAAGCTAGAGAGGAGAAGCTTGCGAAACAAGCGCAGAGGTTAGTTAAATTGCTTTTAAAAGTTGTGGTCCTGAAATGCTACCTTGTTGCTACAATTATTAATATTAACGTTGAATTTTTCTGGGAAAAATCCCGTTTCTTTCCAATAGGCTCCTTTCGGAAAGAACAATGAAAGTTTCCACTTTTGATTTTCTACTGTAAACCCATGTTCATTAGGTCTAATTTTCATTTACAAAAGGGGAACGCGATGTCATCGAAAAAACGTTAATTGAAATAGATGAAAGGAGTGACAGTGATAGTAACAATAGTTTTTTTTTCATAACCCGAAAAAAACGGAATAAATCGAAAGTTTCATGATATTTTTTTTGTTTATTCTAGAAATAAAATTCTACATTTTCATCGTTAATAATATGGAAGAGTTGTATGATGACTTTTGAAACGGGCAATGAGGTTAGCGGGATTTAGAGCAAAAATAGTACAGGTTCTAAAACGGTACCTTGTGGAACACCAAATCCATGAATACTGATGTTATTTGAATGCTACATGTATAGATTGTTTTAAATGTGTTAACTATTTCCAAATATTGGCCTAAAGTAGTTTTATACATTTTGATTATTATGATACCTGAAACAATATATTATAAATAGCGAAAACTTGGAGTCAAAAGCTTCTCAAAGGTCCAAATTACCGAGTGAGAAGGATTTTGGACTTCCAGAAATAAGTCAAGAAGTACATTCAAACATTGACTACCTGCTGTTTACACTTAATACAAATACATGCAAATACACTTAATCTAAAAACAATTGTATGCCCTTTTACATATATCTTTACATCTATACATTTCTCCAAATTCATTAAATTTATATAATTGTTCTGACTAAATATTAGAGACTTCATCTCTAGTTAATGTACTATATCTGTATTTATATTAAATCAAATGTATGTTTCGTTTTTAATTAATGCATGTTAGCCGTAAGATGTTATAAAACTATTATTTGAAAAAAGAAAGTCCCGCAGAGTTTCTTGCCGGATTCTTCTCAGGCAGTGGTGTAGGGTTAGAACCGGAGGTAGTTTTTTTTTCTCTCATTCGCTATTTAGTTTAACGATTCAAAAGCGCTCGTTGCTGGGCCTAATTGAATAAAGTATATTTTGATTTTTTGATTTTGATTTCATGCTTTTTTAGTACAGATGGTGCCTTTTTTAGGCTCTAGTGCGAGAAGTGGGTCATTTTACGTCGAGTCCAAAACTTCGAAGGGCCATCTGTACTAAAAAACGTCGTACGAGACACGTGCAAAAACGAAATTCGTAACTCGTGTCGATTTAAAACACACCCTATCGGCCGTGTTTTAAAATATCGCCACTCGTTTCTAATTTCATGTTTTTCGCACTTGTGTCGTAATGTACTATTCCATCACTGAAATGATATGAATTTCCAGAGAGAAGCTGCAGCTGGAGATCGCGGCCCGCGAACGTGCGGAGAAGAAACAACAAGAGTACGAGGACCGTCTCAAACACATGCAGGAAGAGATGGAACGCTCACAGGTAACCAAACATGCTTCAATACATCATGATTTCATGATGATGATGAGTCGCATTGATACTTAAATATTTATCAAACAGGTTACTCACGTAATTTAAGTCGATAATTGTTCGACAAAGTCAAAGTCAAAATATTCTTTATTCAATTAGGCCCAGCAACGAGCGCTTTTGAATCGTTAAACTAAATAGCAAATGAGAGAAAAAAAAACTACTTCCGGTTCTAACCCTACACCACTGCCTGAGAAGAAGAAGCCGTCAAGAAACTCAGCGGGACTTTTTTTTGAAATAATAGTTTTATAACATTTTACAGCTAACAGGCATTAATTAAAAACGAAACATAAATTTGATTTAATATACATACAGATATAGTACATTAACTAGAGATGAAGTCTCTAATAGTCAGAATAATCGAAACCCACCCAATTTTCTTTTTCAACTATTTAGTATTATCATTTTGTAACAGTTTTCGCAGAAATTCGTTCAGGGAGGCATTTATTGATATACTGAAATCTATTTTTCAGTCGTTTCAAATCAATATTAGGCATACCTAGATCCAGTATGGTACCGCACCTGTTTAAGACACAAGTTCTAACAGCTTTCTCGTTACAGGCAAACCTGATCGAAGCCCAGGACATGATCCGTCGGCTGGAAGAACAGCTGCGACAGCTGCAGGCCGCCAAGGAGGAGCTGGAACAGCGGCAGAACGAGCTGCAGGCCATGATGACCCGCCTCGAGGAGACCAAGGTAGCCCGACACTCTTTATACGGAGAGACTAAGGTAGCCCGACACTCTTTATACGGAGAGACTAAGGTAGCCCGACACTCTTTATATGGAGAGACTAAGGTAGCCCGACACTCTTTATACGGAGAGACTAAGGTAGCCCGACACTCTTTATACGGAGAGACTAAGGTAGCCCGACACTCTTTATACGGAGAGACTAAGGTAGCCCGACACTCTTTATATGGAGAGACTAAGGTAGCCCGACACTCTTTATACGGAGAGACTAAGGTAGCCCGACACTCTTTATACGGAGGAGACTAAGGTAGCCCGACACTCTTTATACGGAGAGACCAAGGTAGCCCGACACTCTTTATACGGAGAGACTAAGGTAGCCCGACACTCTTTATACGGAGAGACTAAGGTAGCCCGACACTCTTTATATGGAGAGACTAAGGTAGCCCGACACTCTTTATACGGAGAGACTAAGGTAGCCCGACACTCTTTATACGGAGAGACTAAGGTAGCCCGACACTCTTTATACGGAGAGACTAAGGTAGCCCGACACTCTTTATATGGAGAGACTAAGGTAGCCCGACACTCTTTATACGGAGAGACTAAGGTAGCCCGACACTCTTTATACGGAGGAGACTAAGGTAGCCCGACACTCTTTATACGGAGAGACCAAGGTAGCCCGACACTCTTTATACGGAGAGACTAAGGTAGCCCGACACTCTTTATACGGAGAGACTAAGGTAGCCCGACACTCTTTATACGGAGAGACTAAGGTAGCCCGACACTCTTTATACGGAGAGACTAAGGTAGCCCGACACTCTTTATACGGAGAGACTAAGGTAGCCCGTCACTCTTTATACGGAGAGACTAAGGTAGCCCGACACTCTTTATACGGAGAGACTAAGGTAGCCCGACACTCTTTATACGGAGAGACTAAGGTAGCCCGACACTCTTTATACGGAGAGACTAAGGTAGCCCGACACTCTTTATATGGAGCGAGAGAGACCAAGGTAGCCCGACACTCTTTATACGGAGAGACTAAGGTAGCCCGACACTCTTTATATGGAGCGAGAGAGACCAAGGTAGCCCGACACTCTTTATACGGAGAGACTAAGGTAGCCCGACACTCTTTATACGGAGAGACTAAGGTAGCCCGACACTCTTTATACAGAGCTAGAGAGACCAAGGTAGCCCGACACTCTTTATACGGAGAGACTAAGGTAGCCCGACACTCTTTATATGGAGCGAGAGAGACCAAGGTAGCCCGACACTCTTTATACGGAGAGACTAAGGTAGCCCGACACTCTTTATATGGAGCGAGAGAGACCAAGGTAGCCCGACACTCTTTATACGGAGAGACCAAGGTAGCCCGACACTCTTTATACGGAGAGACCAAGGTAGCCCGACACTCTTTATACGGAGAGACTAAGGTAGCCCGACACTCTTTATATGGAGCGAGAGAGACCAAGGTAGCCCGACACTCTTTATACGGAGAGACTAAGGTAGCCCGACACTCTTTATACGGAGAGACTAAGGTAGCCCGACACTCTTTATACGGAGAGACTAAGGTAGCCCGACACTCTTTATACGGAGAGACTAAGGTAGCCCGACACTCTTTATATGGAGCGAGAGAGACCAAGGTAGCCCGACACTCTTTATACGGAGAGACTAAGGTAGCCCGACACTCTTTATACGGAGAGACTAAGGTAGCCCGACACTCTTTATACGGAGAGACTAAGGTAGCCCGACACTCTTTATACGGAGAGAATAAGGTAGCCCGACACTCTTTATACGGAGAGACTAAGGTAGCCCGACACTCTTTATACGGAGAGAATAAGGTAGCCCGACACTCTTTATACGGAGAGACTAAGGTAGCCCGACACTCTTTATACGGAGCGAGAGAGACCAAGGTAGCCCGACACTCTTTATATGGAGCGAGAGAGACCAAGGTAGCCCGACACTCTTTATACGGAGAGACTAAGGTAGCCCGACACTCTTTATACGGAGAGACCAAGGTAGCCCGACACTCTTTATACAAAGCTAGAGAGACCAAGGTAGTTCGACACTCTTTATACGGAGAGACTAAGGTAGCCCGACACTCTTTATACGGAGAGACTAAGGTAGCCCGACACTCTTTATACGGAGAGACTAAGGTAGCCCGACACTCTTTATACAGAGAGACCAAGGTAGCCCGACACTCTTTATACGGAGAGACTAAGGTAGCCCGACACTCTTTATATGGAGCGAGAGAGACCAAGGTAGCCCGACACTCTTTATACAGAGAGACTAAGGTAGCCCGACACTCTTTATATGGAGAGACTAAGGTAGCCCGACACTCTTTATACGGAGAGACTACAGGCAAACCTGATCGAAGCCCAGGACATGATCCGCCGGCTGGAAGAACAGCTGCGACAGCTGCAAGCCGCCAAGGAGGAGCTGGAACAGCGGCAGAACGAGCTGCAGGCCATGATGACCCGCCTCGAGGAGACCAAGGTAGCTGACACTCTTTATACGGAGAGACCAAGGTAGCCCGACACTCTTTATACGGAGAGACTAAGGTAGCCCGACACTCTTTATACGGAGAGACCAAGGTAGCCCGACACTCTTTATACGGAGAGACTAAGGTAGCCCGACACTCTTTATACGGAGAGACTAAGGTAGCCCGACACTCTTTATACGGAGAGACTAAGGTAGCCCGACACTCTTTATACGGAGAGACTAAGGTAGCCCGACACTCTTTATACGGAGAGACTAAGGTAGCCCGACACTCTTTATACGGAGAGACTAAGGTAGCCCGACACTCTTTATACAGAGAGACTACAGGCAAACCTGATCGAAGCCCAGGACATGATCCGCCAAGGAGGAGCTGGAACAGCGGCAGAACGAGCTGCAGGCCATGATGACCCGCCTCGAGGAGACCAAGGTAGCCCGACACTCTTTATACGGAGAGACTAATGTAGCCCGACACTCTTTATATGGAGCGAGAGAGACCAAGGTAGCCCGACACTCTTTATATGGAGCGAGAGAGACCAAGGTAGCCCGACACTCTTTATACGGAGAGACTAAGGTAGCCAAGACACTCTTTATATGGAGAGACTAAGGTAGCCCGACACTCTTTATACGGAGAGACTAAGGTAGCCAAGACACTCTTTATATGGAGAGACTAAGGTAGCCCGACACTCTTTATACAGAGAGACTAAGGTAGCCCGACACTCTTTATACGGAGAGACTAAGGTAGCCCGACACTCTTTATACGGAGAGACTAAGGTAGCCCGACACTCTTTATACGGAGGAGACAAAGGTAGCCCGACACTCTTTATATGGAGCGAGAGAGACCAAGGTAGCCGGACACTCTTTATACGGAGGAGACTAAGGTAGCCCGACACTCTTTATACGGAGGAGACAAAGGTAGCCCGACACTCTTTATACGGAGAGACTAAGGTAGCCCGACACTCTTTATACGGAGAGACTAAGGTAGCCCGACACTCTTTATACGGAGAGACTAAGGTAGCCCGACACTCTTTATACGGAGAGACTAAGGTAGCCCGACACTCTTTATACGGAGAGACTAAGGTAGCCCGACACTCTTTATACAGAGCTAGCCCGACACTCTTTATACAGAGCTAGCCCGACACTCTTTATACAGACCTAGCCCGACACTCTTTATACAGAGCTAGCCCGACACTCTTTATACAGAGCTAGCCCGACACTCTTTATACAGAGCTAGAGAGACAAAGGTAGCCCGACACTCTTTATACAGAGCTAGAGAGACAAAGGTAGCCCGACACTCTTTATACAGAGCTAGAGAGACAAAGGTAGCCCGACACTCTTTATACAGAGCTAGAGAGACCAAGGTAGCCCGACACTCTTTATACAGAGCTAGCCCGACACTCTTTATACAGAGCTAGAGAGACAAAGGTAGCCCGACACTCTTTATACAGAGCTAGCCCGACACTCTTTATACGGAGAGAGAGAGACCAAGGTAGCCCGACACTCTTTATACAGAGCTAGAGAGACAAAGGTAGCCCGACACTCTTTATACAGAGCTAGCCCGACACTCTTTATACGGAGAGAGAGAGAGACCAAGGTAGCCCGACACTCTTTATACAGAGCTAGCCCGACACTCTTTATACGGAGAGAGAGAGACCAAGGTAGCCCGACACTCTTTATACAGAGCTAGCCCGACACTCTTTATACAGAGCTAGAGAGACAAAGGTAGCCCGACACTCTTTATACGGAGAGACTACAGGCAAACCTGATCGAAGCCCAGGACATGATCCGCCGGCTGGAAGAACAGCTGCGACAGCTGCAAGCCGCCAAGGAGGAGCTGGAACAGCGGCAGAACGAGCTGCAGGCCATGATGACCCGCCTCGAGGAGACCAAGGTAGCTGACACTCTTTATACGGAGAGACCAAGGTAGCCCGACACTCTTTATACGGAGAGACTAAGGTAGCCCGACACTCTTTATACGGAGAGACCAAGGTAGCCCGACACTCTTTATACGGAGAGACTAAGGTAGCCCGACACTCTTTATACGGAGAGACTAAGGTAGCCCGACACTCTTTATACGGAGAGACTAAGGTAGCCCGACACTCTTTATACGGAGAGACTAAGGTAGCCCGACACTCTTTATACGGAGAGACTAAGGTAGCCCGACACTCTTTATACGGAGAGACTAAGGTAGCCCGACACTCTTTATACGGAGAGACTAAGGTAGCCCGACACTCTTTATACAGAGAGACTACAGGCAAACCTGATCGAAGCCCAGGACATGATCCGCCAAGGAGGAGCTGGAACAGCGGCAGAACGAGCTGCAGGCCATGATGACCCGCCTCGAGGAGACCAAGGTAGCCCGACACTCTTTATACGGAGAGACTAATGTAGCCCGACACTCTTTATATGGAGCGAGAGAGACCAAGGTAGCCCGACACTCTTTATATGGAGCGAGAGAGACCAAGGTAGCCCGACACTCTTTATACGGAGAGACTAAGGTAGCCAAGACACTCTTTATATGGAGAGACTAAGGTAGCCCGACACTCTTTATACGGAGAGACTAAGGTAGCCAAGACACTCTTTATATGGAGAGACTAAGGTAGCCCGACACTCTTTATACAGAGAGACTAAGGTAGCCCGACACTCTTTATACGGAGAGACTAAGGTAGCCCGACACTCTTTATACGGAGAGACTAAGGTAGCCCGACACTCTTTATACGGAGGAGACAAAGGTAGCCCGACACTCTTTATATGGAGCGAGAGAGACCAAGGTAGCCGGACACTCTTTATACGGAGGAGACTAAGGTAGCCCGACACTCTTTATACGGAGGAGACAAAGGTAGCCCGACACTCTTTATACGGAGAGACTAAGGTAGCCCGACACTCTTTATACGGAGAGACTAAGGTAGCCCGACACTCTTTATACGGAGAGACTAAGGTAGCCCGACACTCTTTATACGGAGAGACTAAGGTAGCCCGACACTCTTTATACGGAGAGACTAAGGTAGCCCGACACTCTTTATACAGAGCTAGCCCGACACTCTTTATACAGAGCTAGCCCGACACTCTTTATACAGACCTAGCCCGACACTCTTTATACAGAGCTAGCCCGACACTCTTTATACAGAGCTAGCCCGACACTCTTTATACAGAGCTAGAGAGACAAAGGTAGCCCGACACTCTTTATACAGAGCTAGAGAGACAAAGGTAGCCCGACACTCTTTATACAGAGCTAGAGAGACAAAGGTAGCCCGACACTCTTTATACAGAGCTAGAGAGACCAAGGTAGCCCGACACTCTTTATACAGAGCTAGCCCGACACTCTTTATACAGAGCTAGAGAGACAAAGGTAGCCCGACACTCTTTATACAGAGCTAGCCCGACACTCTTTATACGGAGAGAGAGAGACCAAGGTAGCCCGACACTCTTTATACAGAGCTAGAGAGACAAAGGTAGCCCGACACTCTTTATACAGAGCTAGCCCGACACTCTTTATACGGAGAGAGAGAGAGACCAAGGTAGCCCGACACTCTTTATACAGAGCTAGCCCGACACTCTTTATACGGAGAGAGAGAGACCAAGGTAGCCCGACACTCTTTATACAGAGCTAGCCCGACACTCTTTATACAGAGCTAGAGAGACAAAGGTAGCCCGACACTCTTTATACGGAGAGACTACAGGCAAACCTGATCGAAGCCCAGGACATGATCCGCCGGCTGGAAGAACAGCTGCGACAGCTGCAAGCCGCCAAGGAGGAGCTGGAACAGCGGCAGAACGAGCTGCAGGCCATGATGACCCGCCTCGAGGAGACAAAGGTAGCCCGACACTCTTTATACGGAGAGACCAAGGTAGCCCGACACTCTTTATACGGAGAGACTAAGGTAGCCCGACACTCTTTATACGGAGAGACTAAGGTAGCCCGACACTCTTTATACAGAGCTAGAGAGACCAAGGTAGCCCGACACTCTTTATACAGAGCTAGAGAGACCAAGGTAGCCCGACACTCTTTATACAGAGCGAGAGAGACCAAGGTAGCCCGACACTCTTTATACGGAGAGACAAAGGTAGCCCGACACTCTTTATATGGAGCGAGAGAGACCAAGGTAGCCCGACACTCTTTATACGGAGAGACTAAGGTAGCCCGACACTCTTTATCTCGAGCGAGAGAGACCAAGGTAGCCCGACACTCTTTATATGGAGCGAGAGAGACCAAGGTAGCCCGACACTCTTTATACGGAGAGACAAAGGTAGCCCGACACTCTTTATACGGAGAGAGCAAGGTAGCCCGACACTCTTTATACGGAGAGACCAAGGTAGCCCGACACTCTTTATACGGAGAGACCAAGGTAGCCCGACACTCTTTATACGGAGAGACCAAGGTAGCCGGACACTCTTTATACGGAGAGACTAAGGTAGCCCGACACTCTTTATACAGAGCTAGAGAGACCAAGGTAGCCCGACACTCTTTATACAGAGCTAGAGAGACCAAGGTAGCCCGACACTCTTTATACAGAGCGAGAGAGACTAAGGTAGCCCGACACTCTTTATACAGAGCTAGCCCGACACTCTTTATACAGAGCTAGAGAGACAAAGGTAGCCCGACACTCTTTATACAGAGCTAGCCCGACACTCTTTATACAGAGCTAGCCCGACACTCTTTATACAGAGCTAGCCCGACACTCTTTATACAGAGCTAGCCCGACACTCTTTATACAGAGCTAGAGAGACAAAGGTAGCCCGACACTCTTTATACAGAGCTAGCCCGACACTCTTTATACAGAGCTAGAGAGACAAAGGTAGCCCGACACTCTTTATACGGAGAGAGAGAGACCAAGGTAGCCCGACACTCTTTATACAGAGCTAGAGAGACCAAGGTAGCCCGACACTCTTTATACAGAGAGACTAAGGTAGCCCGACACTCTTTATACGGAGAGACTAAGGTAGCCCGACACTCTTTATACGGAGAGACTAAGGTAGCCCGACACTCTTTATACGGAGAGACAAAGGTAGCCCGACACTCTTTATACGGAGAGAGCAAGGTAGCCCGACACTCTTTATACGGAGAGACCAAGGTAGCCCGACACTCTTTATACGGAGAGACCAAGGTAGCCCGACACTCTTTATACGGAGAGACCAAGGTAGCCCGACACTCTTTATACGGAGAGACCAAGGTAGCCGGACACTCTTTATACGGAGAGACTGAGGTAGCCCGACACTCTTTATATGGAGCGAGAGAGACCAAGGTAGCCCGACACTCTTTATATGGAGCGAGAGAGACCAAGGTAGCCCGACACTCTTTATACGGAGAGACTAAGGTAGCCCGACACTCTTTATATGGAGCGAGAGAGACCAAGGTAGCCCGACACTCTTTATATGGAGCGAGAGAGACCAAGGTAGCCCGACACTCTTTATACGGAGAGACTAAGGTAGCCCGACACTCTTTATATGGAGCGAGAGAGACCAAGGTAGCCCGACACTCTTTATATGGAGCGAGAGAGACCAAGGTAGCCCGACACTCTTTATACGGAGAGACAAAGGTAGCCCGACACTCTTTATACGGAGAGAGCAAGGTAGCCCGACACTCTTTATACGGAGAGACCAAGGTAGCCCGACACTCTTTATACGGAGAGACCAAGGTAGCCCGACACTCTTTATACGGAGAGACCAAGGTAGCCCGACACTCTTTATACGGAGAGACAAAGGTAGCCCGACACTCTTTATACGGAGAGAGCAAGGTAGCCCGACACTCTTTATACGGAGAGACCAAGGTAGCCCGACACTCTTTATACGGAGAGACCAAGGTAGCCCGACACTCTTTATACGGAGAGACCAAGGTAGCCCGACACTCTTTATACGGAGAGACCAAGGTAGCCGGACACTCTTTATACGGAGAGACTAAGGTAGCCCGACACTCTTTATACGGAGAGACAAAGGTAGCCCGACACTCTTTATACGGAGAGACAAAGGTAGCCCGACACTCTTTATACGGAGAGACTACAGGCAAACCTGATCGAAGCCCAGGACATGATCCGCCGGCTGGAAGAACAACTGCGACAGCTGCAAGCCGCCAAGGAGGAGCTGGAACAGCGACAGAACGAGCTGCAGGCCATGATGACCCGCCTCGAGGAGACCAAGGTAGCCCGACACTCTTTATATGGAGCGAGAGAGACCAAGGTAGCCCGACACTCTTTATACAGAGCTAGCCCGACACTCTTTATACAGAGCTAGCCCGACACTCTTTATACAGAGCTAGCCCGACACTCTTTATACAGAGCTAGAGAGACAAAGGTAGCCCGACACTCTTTATACAGAGCTAGCCCGACACTCTTTATACAGAGCTAGCCCGACACTCTTTATACAGAGCTAGAGAGACAAAGGTAGCCCGACACTCTTTATACAGAGCTAGCCCGACACTCTTTATACAGAGCTAGCCCGACACTCTTTATACAGAGCTAGCCCGACACTCTTTATACAGAGCTAGCCCGACACTCTTTATACAGAGCTAGCCCGACACTCTTTATACAGAGCTAGCCCGACACTCTTTATACAGAGCTAGCCCGACACTCTTTATACAGAGCTAGCCCGACACTCTTTATACAGAGCTAGCCCGACACTCTTTATACAGAGCTAGCCCGACACTCTTTATACAGAGCTAGCCCGACACTCTTTATACAGAGCTAGCCCGACACTCTTTATACAGAGCTAGCCCGACACTCTTTATACAGAGCTAGCCCGACACTCTTTATACAGAGAGACTAAGGTAGCCCGACACTCTTTATACAGAGAGACTAAGGTAGCCCGACACTCTTTATACGGAGAGACTAAGGTAGCCCGACACTCTTTATATGGAGCGAGAGAGACTAAGGTAGCCCGACACTCTTTATACAGAGAGACTAAGGTAGCCCGACACTCTTTATACGGAGAGACTAAGGTAGCCCGACACTCTTTATATGGAGCGAGAGAGACCAAGGTAGCCCGACACTCTTTATACAGAGAGACTAAGGTAGCCCGACACTCTTTATACGGAGAGACTAAGGTAGCCCGACACTCTTTATATGGAGCGAGAGAGACCAAGGTAGCCCGACACTCTTTATACAGAGAGACTAAGGTAGCCCGACACTCTTTATACAGAGAGACTAAGGTAGCCCGACACTCTTTATACGGAGAGACTAAGGTAGCCCGACACTCTTTATATGGAGCGAGAGAGACTAAGGTAGCCCGACACTCTTTATACAGAGAGACTAAGGTAGCCCGACACTCTTTATACGGAGAGACTAAGGTAGCCCGACACTCTTTATACAGAGAGACTAAGGTAGCCCGACACTCTTTATACGGAGAGACTAAGGTAGCCCGACACTCTTTATATGGAGCGAGAGAGACTAAGGTAGCCCGACACTCTTTATACAGAGAGACTAAGGTAGCCCGACACTCTTTATACGGAGAGACTAAGGTAGCCCGACACTCTTTATATGGAGCGAGAGAGACCAAGGTAGCCCGACACTCTTTATACAGAGAGACTAAGGTAGCCCGACACTCTTTATACAGAGAGACTAAGGTAGCCCGACACTCTTTATACGGAGAGACTAAGGTAGCCCGACACTCTTTATATGGAGCGAGAGAGACTAAGGTAGCCCGACACTCTTTATACAGAGAGACTAAGGTAGCCCGACACTCTTTATACGGAGAGACTAAGGTAGCCCGACACTCTTTATATGGAGCGAGAGAGACCAAGGTAGCCCGACACTCTTTATACAGAGAGACTAAGGTAGCCCGACACTCTTTATACAGAGAGACTAAGGTAGCCCGACACTCTTTATACGGAGAGACTAAGGTAGCCCGACACTCTTTATATGGAGCGAGAGAGACTAAGGTAGCCCGACACTCTTTATACAGAGAGACTAAGGTAGCCCGACACTCTTTATACAGAGAGACTAAGGTAGCCCGACACTCTTTATACAGAGAGACTACAGGCAAACCTGATCGAAGCCCAGGACATGATCCGCCGGCTGGAAGAACAGCTGCGACAGCTGCAAGCCGCCAAGGAGGAGCTGGAACAGCGGCAGAACGAGCTGCAGGCCATGATGACCCGCCTCGAGGAGACCAAGGTAGCCCGACACTCTTTATACAGAGCTAGCCCGACACTCTTTATACAGAGCTAGCCCGACACTCTTTATACAGAGCTAGCCCGACACTCTTTATACAGAGCTAGCCCGACACTCTTTATACAGAGCTAGCCCGACACTCTTTATACAGAGCTAGCCCGACACTCTTTATACAGAGCTAGCCCGACACTCTTTATACAGAGCTAGCCCGACACTCTTTATACAGAGCTAGCCCGACACTCTTTATACAGAGCTAGCCCGACACTCTTTATACAGAGCTAGCCCGACACTCTTTATACAGAGCTAGCCCGACACTCTTTATACAGAGCTAGCCCGACACTCTTTATACAGAGCTAGCCCGACACTCTTTATACAGAGCTAGCCCGACACTCTTTATACAGAGCTAGCCCGACACTCTTTATACAGAGCTAGCCCGACACTCTTTATACAGAGCTAGCCCGACACTCTTTATACAGAGCTAGCCCGACACTCTTTATACAGAGCTAGCCCGACACTCTTTATACAGAGCTAGCCCGACACTCTTTATACAGAGCTAGCCCGACACTCTTTATACAGAGCTAGCCCGACACTCTTTATACAGAGCTAGCCCGACACTCTTTATACAGAGCTAGCCCGACACTCTTTATACAGAGCTAGCCCGACACTCTTTATACAGAGCTAGCCCGACACTCTTTATACAGAGCTAGCCCGACACTCTTTATACAGAGCTAGCCCGACACTCTTTATACAGAGCTAGCCCGACACTCTTTATACAGAGCTAGCCCGACACTCTTTATACAGAGCTAGCCCGACACTCTTTATACAGAGCTAGCCCGACACTCTTTATACAGAGCTAGCCCGACACTCTTTATACAGAGCTAGCCCGACACTCTTTATACAGAGCTAGCCCGACACTCTTTATACAGAGCTAGCCCGACACTCTTTATACAGAGCTAGCCCGACACTCTTTATACAGAGCTAGCCCGACACTCTTTATACAGAGCTAGCCCGACACTCTTTATACAGAGCTAGCCCGACACTCTTTATACAGAGCTAGCCCGACACTTTTTATACAGAGCTAGCCCGACACTCTTTATACAGAGCTAGAGAGACAAAGGTAGCCCGACACTCTTTATACGGAGAGACTACAGGCAAACCTGATCGAAGCCCAGGACATGATCCGCCGGCTGGAAGAACAGCTGCGACAGCTGCAAGCCGCCAAGGAGGAGCTGGAACAGCGGCAGAACGAGCTGCAGGCCATGATGACCCGCCTCGAGGAGACCAAGGTAGCTGACACTCTTTATACGGAGAGACCAAGGTAGCCCGACACTCTTTATACGGAGAGACTAAGGTAGCCCGACACTCTTTATACGGAGAGACTAAGGTAGCCCGACACTCTTTATATGGAGCGAGAGAGACTAAGGTAGCCCGACACTCTTTATACAGAGAGACTAAGGTAGCCCGACACTCTTTATACGGAGAGACTAAGGTAGCCCGACACTCTTTATATGGAGCGAGAGAGACCAAGGTAGCCCGACACTCTTTATACAGAGAGACTAAGGTAGCCCGACACTCTTTATACAGAGAGACTAAGGTAGCCCGACACTCTTTATACGGAGAGACTAAGGTAGCCCGACACTCTTTATATGGAGCGAGAGAGACTAAGGTAGCCCGACACTCTTTATACAGAGAGACTAAGGTAGCCCGACACTCTTTATACGGAGAGACTAAGGTAGCCCGACACTCTTTATATGGAGCGAGAGAGACCAAGGTAGCCCGACACTCTTTATACAGAGAGACTAAGGTAGCCCGACACTCTTTATACAGAGAGACTAAGGTAGCCCGACACTCTTTATACGGAGAGACTAAGGTAGCCCGACACTCTTTATATGGAGCGAGAGAGACTAAGGTAGCCCGACACTCTTTATACAGAGAGACTAAGGTAGCCCGACACTCTTTATACAGAGAGACTAAGGTAGCCCGACACTCTTTATACAGAGAGACTACAGGCAAACCTGATCGAAGCCCAGGACATGATCCGCCGGCTGGAAGAACAGCTGCGACAGCTGCAAGCCGCCAAGGAGGAGCTGGAACAGCGGCAGAACGAGCTGCAGGCCATGATGACCCGCCTCGAGGAGACCAAGGTAGCCCGACACTCTTTATACAGAGCTAGCCCGACACTCTTTATACAGAGCTAGCCCGACACTCTTTATACAGAGCTAGCCCGACACTCTTTATACAGAGCTAGCCCGACACTCTTTATACAGAGCTAGCCCGACACTCTTTATACAGAGCTAGCCCGACACTCTTTATACAGAGCTAGCCCGACACTCTTTATACAGAGCTAGCCCGACACTCTTTATACAGAGCTAGCCCGACACTCTTTATACAGAGCTAGCCCGACACTCTTTATACAGAGCTAGCCCGACACTCTTTATACAGAGCTAGCCCGACACTCTTTATACAGAGCTAGCCCGACACTCTTTATACAGAGCTAGCCCGACACTCTTTATACAGAGCTAGCCCGACACTCTTTATACAGAGCTAGCCCGACACTCTTTATACAGAGCTAGCCCGACACTCTTTATACAGAGCTAGCCCGACACTCTTTATACAGAGCTAGCCCGACACTCTTTATACAGAGCTAGCCCGACACTCTTTATACAGAGCTAGCCCGACACTCTTTATACAGAGCTAGCCCGACACTCTTTATACAGAGCTAGCCCGACACTCTTTATACAGAGCTAGCCCGACACTCTTTATACAGAGCTAGCCCGACACTCTTTATACAGAGCTAGCCCGACACTCTTTATACAGAGCTAGCCCGACACTCTTTATACAGAGCTAGCCCGACACTCTTTATACAGAGCTAGCCCGACACTCTTTATACAGAGCTAGCCCGACACTCTTTATACAGAGCTAGCCCGACACTCTTTATACAGAGCTAGCCCGACACTCTTTATACAGAGCTAGCCCGACACTCTTTATACAGAGCTAGCCCGACACTCTTTATACAGAGCTAGCCCGACACTCTTTATACAGAGCTAGCCCGACACTCTTTATACAGAGCTAGCCCGACACTCTTTATACAGAGCTAGCCCGACACTCTTTATACAGAGCTAGCCCGACACTCTTTATACAGAGCTAGCCCGACACTCTTTATACAGAGCTAGCCCGACACTCTTTATACAGAGCTAGCCCGACACTCTTTATACAGAGCTAGCCCGACACTCTTTATACAGAGCTAGCCCGACACTCTTTATACAGAGCTAGCCCGACACTCTTTATACAGAGCTAGCCCGACACTCTTTATACAGAGCTAGCCCGACACTCTTTATACAGAGCTAGCCCGACACTCTTTATACAGAGCTAGCCCGACACTCTTTATACAGAGCTAGCCCGACACTTTTTATACAGAGCTAGCCCGACACTCTTTATACAGAGCTAGAGAGACAAAGGTAGCCCGACACTCTTTATACGGAGAGACTACAGGCAAACCTGATCGAAGCCCAGGACATGATCCGCCGGCTGGAAGAACAGCTGCGACAGCTGCAAGCCGCCAAGGAGGAGCTGGAACAGCGGCAGAACGAGCTGCAGGCCATGATGACCCGCCTCGAGGAGACCAAGGTAGCCCGACACTCTTTATACAGAGCTAGCCCGACACTCTTTATACAGAGCTAGCCCGACACTCTTTATACAGAGCTAGCCCGACACTCTTTATACAGAGCTAGCCCGACACTCTTTATACAGAGCTAGCCCGACACTCTTTATACAGAGCTAGCCCGACACTCTTTATACAGAGCTAGCCCGACACTCTTTATACAGAGCTAGCCCGACACTCTTTATACAGAGCTAGCCCGACACTCTTTATACAGAGCTAGCCCGACACTCTTTATACAGAGCTAGCCCGACACTCTTTATACAGAGCTAGCCCGACACTCTTTATACAGAGCTAGCCCGACACTCTTTATACAGAGCTAGCCCGACACTCTTTATACAGAGCTAGCCCGACACTCTTTATACAGAGCTAGCCCGACACTCTTTATACAGAGCTAGCCCGACACTCTTTATACAGAGCTAGCCCGACACTCTTTATACAGAGCTAGCCCGACACTTTTTATACAGAGCTAGCCCGACACTCTTTATACAGAGCTAGAGAGACAAAGGTAGCCCGACACTCTTTATACGGAGAGACTACAGGCAAACCTGATCGAAGCCCAGGACATGATCCGCCGGCTGGAGGAACAGCTGCGACAGCTGCAGGCCGCCAAGGAGGAGCTGGAACAGCGACAGAACGAGCTGCAGGCCATGATGACCCGCCTCGAGGAGACAAAGGTAGCCCGACACGAGGGTCTTATACTTTTTTTTTTTTTTTTTTTTTTTTTTTTTTTTTTTTTATTTTTTTTTTTTTTTATTTTTTTTTTTATATAATTCTATTAGGCCCAGCAACGAGCGCTTTTGAATCGTTAAACTAAATAGCGAATGAGAGAAAAAAAAAACTACCTCCGGTTCTAACCCTACACCACTGCCT
>JALPQI010022390.1:0-15709 GCA_025490895.1 Thaumatotibia leucotreta
GGAAGAGATCGCTCTTTAGCGATAAGACCGCCTTTTGTTTACCTCTTTCAAACATGTATTTTTATTATTTGTTTTGTATTTGTCTTTGAGGTGCTATGAAGAGTTATTGTATTGTATTGTTGATAACATTTGACAGATAGTATTGTTTTCGACATTTGTTTTCACATTCCTATTCACATACAATCGGATCTTTTCTTCGAAACTTTGGAAGATGTCGAAGTGTATTTACCGGACGAATGTATTTTAATTTATGGTGTTGTACCTATGTAAATATGGCAAAAGATACTTTAGATTTGTAAATAGTCAATTCCAGCTTTTAGCTGTATTATACTGTCGCTTATGCACAGGTCCACTGTTTGAAATAATAAAAGATTAGAAAAGGCTAATTGTTTTCTATATCAACTCATTTAAAGAGATAGTTCCGTTTATATTATTAATTATATATTATTAAGCAATCGACTCAGTTTTGACATTTCGTCGTCGATTATTCTAAATAGGTTTATTAATAGTACATTATGCATCAAGGGAGGTAACTACGGAATTACTAATGAGAGTTTTAGAAGACTTTTATGACTCGAGTTAGTATTCCGCTTACCGACCGTGATGCATACAATGTTTTGTATCACACTTGCCGACAAAAAAAAATAAGTTTTAAGACATAACATTATTAAATGACGTACTGACATTTCTATTACGCCCTAGGGAATTTCACTTTTCTATTACTCCCGCAGCGCGCGCAAGCAATAGCGCGCTTAGGCAGCAAGTGTGATGAAAAAGAGATTGTGTACCTACACCCTTATGTTCACACTGTACTGGTACTTTATTTGTATGCCAGTAACGACTACTTCAGGAATATTTTTTTTTTGGCATGACGCACGATGATTTATGGAAATATATTAATTTATGTATATAGTGGACATTAGTGGCTATGTTTGCATATTTTTTTTGTAGGTGTACCTCCGCGTGAAATAAAAAAAATATGGAAAAAAAAACCAAGAAGCCTTTTTTTATTATGAAAAATAAGGACAAGATGCAGATTAAAAATATGCATTTTGTAGTTTATTTTATTGTTATCAAACACAATTTTGTTTGGTTGATCTAACTTGAACAGTTTACGAAATATGCCACTTTCAACGGCACCCTGTATATTTTACATTATCTTGAATAACTCTAAAACAAAAGAAGATCTAGAGCTGATATTAAGCATGGAGTATTCTTAGGGCCTGCTAGTACACCACCTAAAATATTGACCTCATCCGTGGGGAAAGGCACCTCTTGTTCGGAAAGGCTGCTAAACCCTTTGTAGTAACATTGAAATTCTAAGTGAATTATTATTAGAAAGTTTTGAAGTTCTCATTAATTAGTATAATGAATTTTTATAGAAATTAATTGCGTAAGTAATTGTCATTAGCTCGTATCTTATCACATCATGATAGGAGCATAGGCTTGAGATTACATAGTCACAGTGTTTCTAGAATCTATTGAGTGGCCTAATGTTACATTTTTTTTTTCAAAGTCAAAGTATAAAAATTACTTGAAGCAAAATGGTGACTCCGTTGATTCTGGAATCACGGCGAGCACTCAAAAAGTTCTGAGCATACTTATAACAAAAGGAGGGTGGACAATTTTTTTTTGGTGTTTCTATGAAAATTTTGTTTGAAAGTGGATTTAATCCGCGAATTTTGCTATTAGGCAATTGGCCAATGTACCCATAACAGAATAGGCCTCGGGGTAGCCTATGTTCAGTTCTATATTTTTTTCTATGGAAGTAATTTTTAAATATTTGTGTGAAAATGAGTTTACTTTTATTTTATAAATGAGTCCATCCATACCAATGACGTTTAGATAGGTAGACACCCTGTGCGGAACTAGAATATCAAAAAACATGGCCCAATATGACATGTGCGGTTGACGATAATATCACTTACTGCTTATTTACTTTAGGGTACAAATTTTATAGAAACTTGATGCCTTTATTTTACATTGATATGACCTGAGGACATGGATAAAAATAGTTTTCTACTGCTATACTGTTTTTTGAAATTGACACGGATAATAACCTGCATAATAATTGGTCTGAAGAAAAAAAAAGTATTATATCTGCTACAAAAAAGCGTGGTTTTTGAAATTTAATAAATGCTGGCCATACTACCAATACAACAAATATCTGAAAGAAAAAGAAAATTAACCAAAGGAATTAGTTTTGGCGCTTCGTGTCGCTATTTGAGCGAACGAGTCACATATATTTTGGAACCCCTCTTATAAAACATTTTTATAAATTGGTACAATACTGTGTTGTTGTGGTATGAGCATGGTCCTTTCTTTATTATTCAATAGGGATACCCCCATTTGCTAGAATTTCATTTGCCATAATTTTATTTGCCATCCTACTCAACAGACATAATATTGTTTCTCATAACATCTTATGCCATACTTAATGTTTACTATATTAATCATTTGCCAGAAACTTTGTTTCCCATAAAGTCAATTTCTATAATTTCATTTGTCAGAATCATCGAAATCCGTAGTTTTCACATGCCATAACATCATTTGTCATCCAAATTAGCAACCAGAAAAGTCAATTTCCATAATGTTTTTGTCAGAATCATCGAAATCCGTAAATATTACATGCTATAACATCACTTGTCATCCAAATTACCCCCCAGAAAATGAAACTGCTATTAGAAAGTGGGTTAGGTGAGGTTAAAACAGTATTCTGGGCGCCTGTGGTGTCTCATAACGTCGCATACTACTCGTTAAGCCTACTTAATTTTGCGTATACACATTTAAAGCACCTACACCATATTTATCCTAATACTGATTACTCAAATGTCGAATTACATAAAATTTTATAATCCTAATGTTTATTGTTATTAATATTGTTTTCCCTACTACTCGAACTCAATTTTCACTGCGCCTACAATTGTCATGTCTGAAATTTCATTTAAAACGGCATTTTACGAACCGGAGAACATTTTAACAACTGGGTTGTTGGTTGGGCTGGGTTGGGGAATGGTTATAAAAATATGTTCAAGTAATAAACCAGTGTAAAACCAACTTGGATTGGTTAGGTTTCTAGGCTAGACGGAGTGAAAAGCGTTGTTAAAAAATACTTAAGTATTTCTAATTAATTGTTTACGCATCCTCATTATTGCAAAACAAAAAAAGGGGGCTCGGGGGGCGAAGAGCATTGCATGCAAGCAGAGCATTAAAAAATAACAAATTGTAGTTCCCCCACCCCAACCTGGATAGGTTCGTTAGGTACCTTTTATCCTTTAGAGCAGAAATAGAAGCCCCGCGTTCGTCGACCGGTTCCCAGAGGCCAGTTTCTCGAACGCTTGCAACTTTTAATAATCGTAGCTAGTATTCGAAAAAACTGATAATTACTGATGGCGTTTGAATTTTATTCCATAAAATAATATTATTGCACTTAGGGCTGTTTTTTCAATCCTCAGTTAAAAGTATCCATTAGTTAAAATTATTACCATTCTTATGTAAGGTCATCAGTCAAAAAAGGATAGAGCTAACATTTATTTGACAGATACTGTTACCTGGGTATTGAAAAATCAGTCCTTAATAATATGGGCAACAGTTCTGGCATTTGAATATTCTATTAAACCATATTATTGCACTTAATAAAATGGATAAGAAATATGATGGCATTGTTTGATTATGGAAGGTAATATTCGGGTAAACAACCAGTATGTCATACAATTTTTATGGTAAACAAATCATTCGGGCAAATGAAATTCGGGCAGGTTAGATTCGGGCATATGAATATTATGTAAAATGTATTATGTATGTCAGGCAAACAATAGACAACCATTTCCATGCCACCTAATAAATTGTATAACGAGTTAATTAGGTAGGAAATTGAGTTAATTACGGCATTATTATTTTTAATTTATTATACTTTTAAAGTACTCTATTTTATCTATTAAACTTAGTATTTTTTTCTTGAATTTGCTCTAGTCCCATACCGCTTTCATATCTGTTTGATTAAAGTGCATATCATTTACCTATTCAATTAAACGAAACAGGTCCTATATTGAGGTAAATTATTAAAAAAGATAAGAACAATAAAAAATACGTTTACGGTACCATCAAATAAAAATATTACCTCACGTTTTTAATTAAATTTAACGCTTTCAGGGGTGGTATTTTCCAAAACACTGAAAACAGTAGTTCTTGTATTTTATAATGAACACCAAGTTTCAAATATCTCATTTTTATTTTTACTCCACCCTCATACAAACGTTTATATATATTCCTTTTTCATCATCATCGTAGTCATCGTCATGTAGCCTGTAGAGTGTGCCACTGTTGGGCAAAAGCCTCCCCTATGGATTTCCACTCATCCCGGTCGTGAGCTATTTGTGGCCAGTCGTTAAGAAATGCGTCCAGGTCGTCCCGCCACCTACGCCTAGGCCTGCCACGTCCACGTCGCCCTTGCGGCCTCCACTCCGTGGCTTGAATGGCCCAACTTTGGATGCACCGATGCATGCTACAGACGTGACCGGCCCAGTCCCACTTGAGCCTGGCGGTTTTGGCTCACACATCAACGATTCTGATTTTTGAGCGCAGCGTAGAGTTCCGGACTCGGTCGATAAGTTTTACTCCTAGCATGCTGCGCTCCATGGCTCGTTGGCAAACCTTCAGTTTGGTCTTCTGCAGTTCTGTTAATGACCATGTCTGAACAACGTAGGTTAGGACAGGCAGAATGCCTTTTAAAGGTGCGTTCAAACCAAAAGAGTATTCGCTGTTCTATCCCCCCACTCTACGAAATTCGATCTTTACACAAAACGTCATTGGTTGATTTCGTAGAACGGGGGATAGAACAGCGAATGCTCTTTTGGTTTAAACGCACCTTTACACGTAACAGGAAACAACACAATTTCTGCTTCATTCTTGTGAAAATCCAAATACAAGTTGCCCACTTAGAACATATATTAACCTGGAACAAGTATCACCGCATTTGTTCTAACAAAATAGTCTGCTGATATTTGAGGGGACGAGGTAACGCACACATACAATAAGTGCACACAAATGCAAAACTCCCTTGCATTCGTACACACCCACACCGACACAAAATAACACTCATTTAAAGTGCTACACTAATACAACTAATTTACATAAAACATATGCACGTGCACGAATTCGTACAATTACTGTGGTTGTAATCGAATAGAAATAATGGAGCGGGCCAATTGCCAGAGAATATCGTATCGATATAAAATATTTATTTGAAACGTCACAATGTTGTAATGTTACTTATTTAAGTACGAATATAATTTTCACAGTCACACTTATTTGAAATACACACCATACAGCGTCCTATTTTTGTTTAAAATAATTAAATTTTTAAGATATGTAGTTTTGAAATACGACACAAAGTCCTTTTTACTTGTACGTACCCTGATTGTGAATTTGTGACAAATAAAGCACTTAGAATTTTTGATACTTATTGAATTTTGATCTATTGAGTGTATAATTATCTTCTTCGGTTACCGCGATAGTTATTCATTAAATAAAACGATTTAAACGAATTATATTGCATATATTAATTAACGTTGTAACGACGTTTCGAACAATTATGGTGTGTACAAATATCTAAGAAAGATTTGGTATCTCCTAAATAGATACTTTGTGTTAGTGTTATTAAAAATTTATCTGAAATAAATAAAATGAATATCTTAAATTAATAAAATATGTTAACATCATAAGATAAAGAAGTCTCTACCATACTGAACAGGGTCATGTTTTCAAAATGACGGGCGTTTGTCCGATCCTTGATAATTGTCCATTTGCCAACTTTGCAATTTTCTTCATAAATAATAGGTACTTATCGATAATTTTTTTTTTCATCACCCTCACCTCTACTTAGTCTCGTGTCAAAATAATCGTTGTCAATATTTTTTTTTTCCAATAGTAATAAGTTTAATTTTTAATAAAAAGAAAAATGTAGTCTCGTGCACACCTGATCGAAGAAAATTTGAACACTATGCAAATTATTGCTACTATTATTATTGACTATTTCAAAAACCATGAAGTTTATATGTTTTTTTATTTTATGCTTTCTCGCGGGGAGTGACCGTGACGTCACACTTTCTCAAGAATGAATTGTAATCGATTTTTAAATCGTATAATTTGACGTGTGACGCAAATATTTGAAATAATAAGTAATATTTTAGCAATATAAGAATACTAAAATTACGTGAAATAACTCGCAAGTGGAATTTTATGCCATCTTTTTGTAAAATCGAAGTAATTGATAAGTTTTTACGGCACATACAACCATCTTGGCGATGTTGTGTTCACATGCAAAGCGATTTTGTGAATGACATTTAATCAATTGTGTCATTGTATTTACATGAGGTTTTGGTCAAGGTTTTTGTTTTTGAACAGAGGAGTAAGTTACTATATGCCTTCTCCTTTTAGGATTCCTCCGAGGGTGCCCTTGAGGAAAGGGAAAAAAATTTACAGCATATTCCTGAGGTTAAAAGAACCAAGAAATGTTACATTATAAAATCTTAAAAAATAATTTGTTGGGATATCAAATGCGATTTTTTAACACGTAACGGGAAACGACACAAATTGAAAATCCTAATACAAGGTGACCATGAGGAAAGGGAAAAAAAATTATAGCATATTCCTGAGCTTAAAAGAAGCAAGAAATGTTACATGATCAAATCTGCAAAAAAAAATTGTTGGGATATCAGAATGAGATTTTTTGTTCATTTGATGTCTGCCAATTAAATGTGACAAGACAACACAGTAACAAAAACGTTTCTTAAATGCATTTATCATTGTGTAAATAAAGTCATTTTCTCTTAAAATAGACTGAATCCGGCAAACTTCATACGACATTTTTAACTTCAAATTCGTTGATAAAATTTTTCATTTTCCTCAGGCGCACTTTGTATATCTACAGATTTATTAACTGATTCAGTGCGAATGGCTCTAGAGTATTATTATTTGAAATCGAGTATTATTATTTAAGCGCTCCTTCATATGTTTACACGTCTGCATGCAGGCTGAATACACTGGACATTATTGTAACCAAACAACTGTATAACTGTTTTCTGAGCAAATAAATTAATTGAATACGGAATTAGTGTGCGTCGATTTAAAACACTGCCTGGGGTCGTTTATCTTCTCTCTTTGGGAATTTCATATTAATCGCACTTTTGTCGTAACATACTATTACGTCCGAAAATACCTCCAACATAGATTCGTAACAACCCACTGCTTTGCTCTTAGACTTAATTTATAATTATGTTTTTTGCGGACAGATTCGACCCATCAATGCCGCCGCCTCCCATTCCAAGTAGTACAAAATTCAAAAGGAAGGTGCAGGCAAATGGAAACGGTAAGTTTTAACTTTATATTTTTCATACGTTACCTACCTATTTAGTCGTAACTTCTATAAAACATTCGGTTTATTTAAAAACCAAACCACAATAACGACAGGGTTTTGCTCAGCGACATAAAAAATATATATTGAATACGCAACATAGCGAACGATACTACTGGGTAGGCCGTTGAACCTTGAATTAATTTTTTTGGCAGCTACTGCTCTGCAAAATAATTCATATGCAAATAATCAAATTACAAGTAAACCAAAACCCCCTAATAGTAATAGTATTGACATTACTGAATCTGGCGCAGATTAAGTCAATCGGCAGCTAATGCATTTTTAAATGGGTAAAGGTTAGTAGATACCTCTACCCCATTTTGCTACGCAAAAATAAAATAACTTTGGGTAGTCACAATTATTGTTAAACTAGTTTGAATGTAAGTAAAAAAGGTACAAATAAACCTAGACAAGTCTTATCTGTCTCGTCTAAGTGATTTTGGTAGTTTTCTAATACGTCATGAATATACCTTTTACTAATGAGCGTACTACAATTTCGTTTTCATTTAACTTAACCCTTTCATAGCCGATCAAGAAGCTAACTCGTTATTATGGCATTCAACTCTGTTTATGATCTGTGGCCTGTTTCTCAAAGCTTGTAACTTGTAATACAAGTGGAAGTATCTATTTAACACTATTAATTGGATAAAGACTTCCGCTTTTATTACAATTTACAAGCTTTTGAGAAATAGGCCCCTGTTGTGGTTCATATTTTAATTAACATTTCTTTTGTCTGCTGTGAAAGGGTTAAGGTGAAACGCTTTCGATACAATAATATGTCATTACTGCTTATCCTTACTTGTATTAACTAGTAAACAAGTTTCTAACCTCCAAGTATACTCATTCTCCAAAACAAATAGATTTGCCAAAATTAGGAGACTGGTGGCAATCTTTATTATTATTGCACATGGAAATGATTTACATTGTAATGTGCACTTTGAGGATAGAAAACTGTTTACTAATAAGACGAGTAAGGACAAAATGTGGTCATCATTTTTGGCCGCCTGTGTTATACGGTACCCACGACAATTACAAGACTTACTAGGTGTCTTATCAGTTATAACTGTTACGAGCAAAAGTCGGCGGGAGTGAGCTGTTGTCATACTAATTGGACTTAACTCATGTGAAATTAGTAGTCAAACAGCTCACCCCTGACGACTATTGGTGATACCTGTTATAAACTCAAAACCTTAAGAACAAACTTGACTGGTCACTTTAATTTTTTTAAGGTCCTTCGTAAAATTTTACATACCGGCTTAAACTTTTTGTTCGAATTGCCTCTTATTTTAACATAAAACATGTGTTTATTGAAAAAAAGTACACATAAGATCGATAATCTCGGCCCCTTTTTATAACACTAGGCCCGAGAGAAGTAACAAAATAGGAAACTTAAACAGCCATTAAACAATCTTAACTGTGCACAATTTTTTTGAGAATTGCTCTAATTACAGAAAGAAATTATAACTAAAATGCATTTTTTCAAGAATTGTCAATTAAGGACTAATTCTGTGCGCCCTTAGTTTGGCGATTCAATTGTTTATCTGTTATTAGACGTGGTAAAGTATTATCAAACCAGCATAATTAAATGATTAGTTTTGTTTGTTTGAAAATCATAAATATCATAATGGCAAATTAATGTTACTTAACAAGTAAATATATATTATATCCTATTAGAACTTAACGAACGAACAATTTCTTTCAACTTGGCTTATCAGTAAAGAAAATTGAAACAGTAAAAATGACCTAATATGGCCAATAAATAAGAAACAAGTTCTTAAATAATTATAATTGTATGATGGGTGGTAAAGCTTTTTGTGCTCTAACTTGATATCAATATACTTTGCTAATGTTGTGTTTTGCTTGGCGCTGATCATATCTGTCCTCAGCTGCGACAAACAAGATACGGAAACCTGCTGGCCCTGAAGTATCAGAACAACTTTGCGAACACTGTGTCCAACGAAAACTGAGGTTTGCTCTATCGCTATTTGACTTAAAATATGATTGCATGACTATATAAGTAAATATTTTTGAACCGCACTTACGATTACGCTTAGAATCAATTCCGCGGATATGTATTTATTCAAAAGAGTGTTATATTTCTTGCATAGCGCGTATAAATGAATAAATAGTTTAATTTAGTAATAAGCGAATTTGAATTGCTTTTTAAATAATATAGTGTGCTTTAGCTGATATTTGAATGTGTAATGTATATCAAAACTCAATATTAAAGGTGTCATGTGTAGTTAGTACCAAATAAACTATAACACAGACATGAAAAAAGCTTTGCGAAAAAGATATACCATTTTAATGAAATTCAATAGAATTATATTAACATAGATCTATGACTTAGTAATTCAAACCAATATTTTGTTACAATGAACGTAATACAAAACATGTTTTTCATACTCTTCTTCTTATCACTTATTTATTATGTTAGATCGATTAAACTCGCCTGTTTGTTTATCTAGGTTGCTATTTTATGAATAAGATGCATTCTGACTTGTTACTTGTCACAATAGTCAAAAATTGTTGTAATCCATGACGGTTTCCAATGTATGATTTATTAAAAAAAATATTGAAGTACGCGAGACGGCAATTTATCAACTTCTGTGTGCAAAATCTGATGTTTACCATCCCGGCTCATGCCAAAGCTAGAGGCCGTCAACCAAGATACGGAGAGGCGTCTAAAGCTCAGACACCCCACTGATGTAGTAAGCTATGTCATGACGTCAGAATGAGTGACCACATGCAAACTTTAAAAACGTAGAATTTTAAGTCCTGAATACGTGCATAACATTCTTTGTCGATAGACCCGTAATCACTTACTTTGTTTTACGTTCATTGAAACACCCTGTAGAAGTGTACCTTAAGCGGTCCACTTTATAAGAGCGCAGTCACTTCAGATGAATAAAAGAAATGTTATCGCTTGAAATTTGTCATAATGCTAATCTTTGACGTCCACTAAATAAGTATTCCTATCGAGCGGAATTATATTGACCATGTATTGCTGAATCTGGAGAGCTATTAGTGTAAAAACAAGATAATCAATTAATTTATACAGTAATAAAGGCTAGGTACTTAACATGTTCCATGTTACTAAAGCGAAGTTATTGTAAGGGCAGCTATTTCAGTTAATATTTTTAATCACTTGTAATGATACTACATTTTGCTTATTAATACTTTATTCCAGAACTGAAGAGTACAAGCAGCAGATGATAGCCTTACACAATGAGGATGAGACGCAAATCCTTTTGTATAAAGAAAAATTAGAAGAATATGAAATTGGGAAGGACATTCTAAAAAAAATTGTAGAGCCAGAAATGTTTGCAGTTTTTGATAATTTAATAGAGGTAACTCTTAACATGTTTACCTTTTTTATATTATTATGAGTAGGTACATATTATTTTCCTTGGGCCCTCGAAACCCTCCGTCGTAGTTAATAACTATATATTCTTATATCTAAGGTCTATTGAGGTAAATACAGCTATGTGGTAAATATAACTATCTCTCTATTTTAAGAAAGATCCTGCTTTTGTTAAATTAAAGTATTAAACAATTTTCAAAAAGTTGGATGTTAACATTTTAAATGTCCCTCGCTTTCTCTGACAAGTCCGCTTGTAGCGTCCGTGCATTACATATAATGCACGCATGTTCCGAGCTGATCATTTCTGACGTCACATGAACTTATTGAGGCAGTTTTATTGTGCATTATATGTAATGCACGGACAGTCAAAGTGTTAAGATAATAACTCTTCATAGTTACACTTGCCTCAGTCAATCTTACTTGGAATTGAGATTACTTTGTAACTTTGAATCGAAACTAGTGCTTTTTACTGCAAATTGAGCTCTTTCAAATAATATCCTCGGCCTATTAGCTAGACTTTGTTATCGGGCTTTTTCCGTAACCGTAGTTAATAAAAATGTAACTTTCAATGCGTTGGAAGGTTAGTGTTATTCAGAACTATTCAATATTTCCAATGACTAACTTCAGTAGTTAATAAAAATGTAACTTTCAATGCGTTGGAAGGTTAGTGTTATTCAGAACTATTCAATATTTCCAATGACTAACTTCAGTCGTTAAATCAAACCCTAAAGACGTAAAATAAATTCTTCGTACTACATTTACTACTGGGCTAGCAAAATATGATGTCCTCTCCTAAGCTTTGAGTATTCAACCACAGGCTGGAGTGATAACACTGATAACGTAATGTTTTCACCAATTTTTGCGGGGGACGAGGTAAACACGTACAGCACACCACACCACTCAACAGATAAGTAGCTCAACAGACAAAAATTATACTGTTTGCGATAAGAAAACACACACTTCAAACAAAATGCACACAACAGAAATTACACGCACAGAAAAAGTTTTCACTTAACACGTTCGATGCCGGTGACACGCATATGTGACCGAAAAACTTTACTCCCATCTCCTATGCCAGCGACACACAATATGGGTGAATCAACTTTTTTCTGTCTGTTATTACCATGGTTACGGTCGCCTGAGTCACGCTGGTTTTATGCATAATTATGATACTTAAACTATGTAAATATGCATTTTTCTGGTGTTAATAAACCCTTTCCTTGATAGGCCATCTACAAACATGGACTATATGCATGTTTTTGTTGAGAAATTCTGGAATGAAGAAATTTATTGATAAAAAAAAACTATTGGGTTTTTTTATATTTTCTTTTTGTAAAAGTATTACTACAAATAAAGCATTTAATGACAAAAAAATTTGCGTCCTCACTTTGATACAAGTTGGATAAAAAATACCAAATTCAAAATTTTACCGCTTTGAATATGTTTAATTTTTTTATTTACGTACATTAATGCTATTTTGATGCGTTTTTAGCGTAAAATTTTGAATTTTGTATTTTTTATCCTACTTGTATCAACACTGAGGACGCTAAATTTTTTGTCAGTAAATGCTTTATTTGTAGTAATACTTTGAAAAAAAAAACTAGTTTAAAAAACCCAATAGTTTTTTTTTATTAATAAATATCTTCATTCCAGAATTTCTCAAAAATATTTTTTCAAAAATTCATAACTCGAAAACTACAAAAATTCGGCTAACATACATGGGGTATATTCTGATAGCACATAACGTGAGGAATCTAAAAAATTTTTTGACGTCAAGGTCAATCTTGTATACACCTTACAAGCTTAAATAACAGTATTTGCAAACTGTATTCATGTTTAATTTTTCTGTCGTTTACGTTTCGCAAACGATTATTAATTCTTCAACACACATTTCATTAGTAAAAATATCAGATCGTTCACACGATAATTCTAAGCATCACGCGACACGGTTGATGCAAAATGGCAGTGATGTGACTTCAAGTAGTTTTATATAACGAGGTTGGCCAGATGGCCAATGTGCATTGCCGGAGGCGGTCGCCCGTTTATAACATCTCCTGTGGTTTAATACTCAAAAGCTCCCAAGAGATTTCGGAACGCTAGCCGTTTTCCTCCACGAGCCGCCTAGCGAGGATATTATAGCACGAAGCAGCTCGGTTCAACACTAACATGATCTCACTGGCTTTTATTCTCACAGCTGATGTTAAACTATTTTGTACTGATTGTTAAGGAATAAAGAATTTTGAATTTCAATGGTAATCTAATGGTAAAATAATTTGTTGTGTTTTAGGATTCTTCGAATGGTAGTGAGCAAGCTCAATTACTACTATACAGAATACTGTACGGTGGCGGCACTAGAAATATTGACCCGGTAAGCACACAAGCCTATTTAGCATAAGAATACATACATATTTAGGAAATAGGATAATGATTATCCCCCCTTTGTTCCAGTTCCAGTTTATTTTACTCAAATACAAATGTACATGTTAATGAACAATAGAATGTACTTGTGTTACAAAATATTAATTGCAGCTTAACTCCATAACAATTGTAAATTATGTGCTTATTTTTTTTTGTAGGGTCCATCATCGTCGCACATGAACGACACCCTGACCAAAATAAGTAACATGTTAAAATATGTTGACAAATTGAAGGACAGTAAGTATTCGAAGCTTTTTTCTTGTTTGTCGTTATTAGAAGCTTTTTTCTTGTTTGACATTGTTGAGAAACTGGTAACCCTTATCTAGTTATCTACAAAACGTATTAATAATAAAATTTGTGGCTTTTTTATTACCAGGTATTATAAGACCGATGCTTTTTTTTTGGCTTTTTGTAGTGGGTGACTGTCAAAATATCAAAAAATCTAATAAAGACCCCGGGGTAAAGATTTTTTGCATTTAGGTTTATTTGGAATAAACGTCTTTATCGCTTACCATAAGCACGCTTAGACAGATGCACTGCTAGGCATAGGCCTCTCCTATTACCTGTGCGTATGGACGCATTAGAAGGTAAATACCCATAATCGCCACGCTGGGCAAAGTAGTGTGTGACTACTGTCATAAATATGATGATGCTGCTGCCCATCATCAAACTTTATTAAATCCATGATCAATGACTCTATACTCCCTTACTCGACTCTTACGACACCCTCGGGAAGAGTAAAGTTAGGCTGGTAATAATGTATTCTTAAATAACCGTGAAAGCGTGGCGTCTGGAGCTCGGCATATTGCTTCGCCGTCTGGCGGTCAAAAGGTTAAAGAGTCAGCAGCGAGCAACGCTCAACTCCGGGCTGGGATCCGCGATAACGGTCACTGGATGTTGTTATTTCACTTACAGTAAAATAGGGCTCTAGAAATAAAGGCAGAGAGAGCGTTAGCTATCCCTCTCTGTACTATTTTCTCACCACTATGGGTGGATTCGATGCATTTTTATAGTTTATAAACTAATTCTCGTAATTTCATTTTTATTTCATTTTAACTTCGATGTAAACTATTTTAGTAGTAGTAGTAGTTTAGTAGTTGAAAATATGACTATGTTTAGGGGATCTATTTACTCGTTCTATTTTATTTCATATAACATTTAAAAGCCCTGTAACTAACGTCTGCCCTAGATGTCTTATCTTATTGAATTTTATATTGATTTAAACTTTCATGATTATCACTCATATTAACGACAAACGGGTCTTAAAATGAGGGGCAGAAATTTAATCTCGTCCGCGTGGAATCCTGCGGTGAGTGTTGTGTGTAGGCCTAATGACAACCCTAGCCTAGAAGTGAATAATCAAGACCAAGTGCGGGTAGTTTGCAAAACCCGCGTAGCTCGAAGGTGTTGGACTGTCGGTACATTTTCTCGCCAGTTTGCCTTCGACCACGGATGTAACGTTATGCCCGAAACATCAGGATAAAATTATACGTAACTTCACGTGATTAAGACCCGTTTGTCGTTATTAAATTTTTACAAAATTTCATGGATGTACAACGCGTGATGTAAAATAAGAACACAACTACGTTTGTATGGAAAATCGATTATACTGCGAACTTTATTACTAGAAAATGAAATAAATTGGTGAATAAAATATGAATCTTAGGATTGTTAGGATTATGTTAAAAAATACTTTAGAATTCGACCAACAAACAGTATCTTTTTTCATTGCAGTGGTGTATTCAGGTGCGGCAGAAGCACGTACCGAACCTGCGGCGAACCACCAAACTAATGGCTTTTTAGCGAATGGACAAAAGCCTCAAACTGCCACAAGTGAATCGACGAGATATGGCGCAGCCGCTGCATACTCTGGGCCGAGTGTTCAGGCCCCAGACTTCGGCGCCCGTGCGCAACAACCCATACCGAGCTATCCCGTGGCCGGCCCCAGCGGGTATCCGAGCACGGTCGCACCGGCCGCACCGCCAGCGCCGCCCCATGGGTACCACATTTTCGACCCGGCCGTTCCGCCGCCGTGTAACCGGCACTACTACCCTCAGAACTCCTCTGGGTCCGGTGAGTGGTCCACCGCACATGTTATTGATACCATTATAATGGACTTTAACCCATTCAGGGCCAAGGACTCAGCGTATGGGTCATGACTCAACGCTTCCGCATGGCCCGTGACTCGCATGCGAGTCATCAGTACATTGTAAATAAAATAAAAACTAAACTAATATTGACACAATTATGTTTGTGTGATTGAATCTAACAACCACTTTCACAAATTACGTTTAGTCATAAAATGATGAGCACGATTTTTTTTATGAAAATGGGGTCTTGAATGTTCAAGTTTGATTTACTGTAGGTATAATTTAAGACAAAATAACAAAATTGTAGATGCATACGTGTTGTAAGCACACAGACATATTGACATTTCAAAAATATGAAAAATATATTTTTATACAAAGTTATGAGTATGGCTCAGGGTATGGGTCACCGTGGCCCGGCGCTGT
>JALPQI010022391.1:0-19734 GCA_025490895.1 Thaumatotibia leucotreta
AAAGCCAATAAAAGAATTGCGCCCTACATTCGTGTTGGGACACAATTGTCGGCCTCCATAGCCTACTAGCAAAGCCCACAAATGCTGCTGTCACTACCCTGCCTGCGAAGCTGGAAGTTTCGGGTTCGAATCCTGGTGATTTTGTATTTATTGTGTATTTATTTATCACAAATATTTGTTCCTTGGTCGTGGCTTATTTAAGTATCTATCTGTTATATTTTATAATATTATATCGTCGTTTGGTAGAGGTACCCACATTACAAGCCTTAGCCTTTGAGCTTACCGTGGAACTAAGTTAATTTGTGTAAGATGTCCCAAGATATTTTATTTTAGTATATTTTCCAGTTACTTGATTTTTTTTACCTATGTTGACCACCATTCCGAAGGGTAGCAAGTGTCCGACGGAACCCCACTCACACGGCTCAAAAACACCGAATCACGAACGCTCAGGGCATAATTGCCAGCAACCGGTCGTTTCGCACAATACCGTAATTGGACCCCAAGGGCCAAGCCGCGGGCCCCGGAGGCGCAGAAATGTCGGAGGCGACATTAGGTACGATTACCGTGTTCGAAGACCGTTTGAATCAATCGTCTTATTTGCCGCCGTTTCTGCACTTGCTAACGGCGAAGACTTCTGGCATATGGACAGGAAATAATAATAGGTGATAGTTATCGCTGTCGGCGTTGTGACCATACACAGAGTGTTCAACAAAACTTTTGAATCTTTTGATACATACGAGGCTATTTCGCAAGGAGTTTTTCATCACACTTGCTGTCTAAGCACGCCATTGCTTGCGCGCGTAGCGGGAGTAATAGAAAAGTGATATTCCCTAGGGAGTAATAGAAATGTCAGTACGTCATTTAATAATTAGTATGTCTTAAAACTTTTTTTGTTTTCGGCAAGTGTGATGAAAAACATTGTATGCATCACGGTAGGTAAGTGGAATACTAACTCGAGTCTGACGGCGTCGGGCTTCTAACACTCTCGTTACTAATTCCGTACTTACCTCCCTTGATGCACAATGTACTATTACAGGTATCTCACTAGTCTCACGATTTACTGGGAGTAAAATATGGCATACATCATCATCAGCCTATGATAGTTCATTGCCGGACGTAGGCCTCTCCTATTAACTATGCGTATAAACGCATTAGGAGGTAAATGCCCATAATCGCCACGCTTGACAAGCGGATTGGCGGATGACGCTGCTGCCCATCATCGATCTTTTATCAAATAATGGTCAGTGACACTTCAATCGTGATTTACGTGAATGACCTTCCATTCATGGCCGAACATCTCGCTAAAATTGTATTGTTTGCCGATGACACTTCACTTGTATTTCGTTGGAACAGAGATTCACGCAGTGCAGCCACTATTAACAGTGCTATGGAACAGGTCCATGAATGGTTTACTGCCAACAATCTAGTCTTGAATGCCAAAAAAACTAAGTGTGTACATTTTAAGCTCCCTAATGTTAGAAACGAAGTGCAGGGACTGTCAATTGGCAACCAATCATTAGAAATCATAGATGAAACAGTATTTTTAGGAATCACAGTTGACAAAAACTTACAATGGGGCCCTCATATTACTGCTGTCTGTAAGCGGCTAAGTTCAGCCGTATATGCAATAAAAAGGATAAGGCCGATAGCCGATTCAGATGCCGCCAAGTTGGCGTATTATGGTTACTTCCATAGCATAATGTGTTACGGGCTATTGCTTTGGGGTAGAGCTGCTAACGTGGAGGCTGTTTTCATCTGGCAAAAAAGTGCAGTGCGTGCCATATTCGGTTATCGACACCATACGCCCATGAAGGAAATATTTAAATCAACAAATATAATGACATTGCCCAGTCAATATATCTATGAAAATATAATGTACGTTAGAAAAAACCTGCCTTATTTTAGGAAAAAATGCGACGTACACAATGTTAATACAAGAAACAAAAATAACTTAATAGATATAAAGACTAGACTAAGTAAGGTGCGAGAATCTTTTATGGGGCTGTGTGCTCGCTACTATAACAAGTTACCTGACGAATTAAAATATCTAACAGAACGTAAATTTAAAAAAATCATAAAGGAAACATTAATTAAAAAAGCCTATTACAGACTGGACGACTACTTAACTGATAAATATGTGTGGATGAATGAATTGTCGAACGCTAAAAATTTGTATCCCTAAGTAATACCTAGCTCTAGACTTATTTTTATGCTTTAATTACTGTGTAATTTACCTATGTTTAATACTTATTTAAATTATTATGTACCTGACCTTCAAAAAGTGTTCCATGTGAATCTATTTTGAATAAAAGCATTATGATTATGATTATGATTAATCCCTTAGTCGACTCTTACGACACCCGCAGGAGTAGTTGGGGTGGTGACAGATGTATTCTGCCGTCACCACACGGCCTCAAATATGACAATAAATACATATTAAAATTCTTAAAGTAAATAATAGAACTTTATGCTCTAGTACTCATTAAGAATCATTGTTTATAAATAGGGCCTAAATGTAGATACTCCTACTCGTACTCTCTTCGCCCCAGAATACCTACTTACCAACTTATGTATAATAATGTAGATGCATAGTACACTTTGTAAATAACCAGCGCCCTAAACATGGTATATCTCTGAGTGGTTTGTTGATAACTATCACGGCGTCGCGCGCGATGTAACAACGCGCGGCAGCGACATCTCTCAGTCATCCTGAATGTCTAGATCTTTGAAGAAATAAGCTATGTTTATGCGCATGCGCAATTGACTTTAATGCTCAATTTTAGACCTAACCTAAAGACTATTAAGATTTACAAATGGAAAAGTTTAAATAAATGACAAAAGTTGATCGCATATAAAAAATAAAAGAATATGTAAATATTGATCATTTACATATTTTACCTAACTCTATAGGTACATTTTGAACTGCATGTTCATCTAATTTGAATGTCTTTTTGCACCCTCTAGCTAACTATTCAGAAACCGATCTTAACTGCTTGTCACAAAGCTTAAAATGAATACGAAGTAAATAATCAGAGTATAATTTAGTAGTATCACTAGTATCAGTAACGATCAACATTTGAAAGGAATAGTATCATTTCTTGGTACTTTATTCGCAGTTTGTATTTAATTCCCTTGGAACATCAAAATAAAGTATTTTATTAAGCCTGACAAAAATCACTTAAATTTTATTGTGTCGAAGCCAGGGACCGGAACCGTTATTTTCTCCATACAAAATAACGGTTCTTTTTTTCGTTATTTTTCGTTCTTCGATATATAAATTCTAAGTTAATGGAGCAATTTAAAAATATTATATTGTAAATTACATAAGATATTGAGTAGTACATAAAGAGTATAAAACATTTTAAAATATTGAGCTATTTCGAGGTTTTTGTAAAATACCGGTTCCGGTCACTGGTCGATGCTGAGAATAGAATGGAATCTAAGACCCAGCTTACTACTTAAGTAAGTTAGAACTATCAGTACTCGACATTGCACTAATATTCGACATAACCACTTTATGTCAAAGCTATAAAAGGTAAATTTGAACAGCTAAGACCATTCGATATTCGAATTTATCTAATTTCGATCTTATCACTTTATATAAAGTGCCCTTGTTGATTACTAGTATAGAGTCGAGCACTAGGTAAGTTTACCTTAGTAAGTACTCCAATAACATAGTTGACAACTTCTCAATGGTTTAGGTCGTAAGCTTAAAGCCTAGATCTTAGGTGTCATTCGTGGTGGTCTGGTGGTCTAGCGCAAAGTAGCTATTAGAAGTTTAAACATATTAGTACCCGTTTCTACTATTGCGAAGATACATTTAAGTATGCGGAATACTCTAACTGTAAACTTCGGTATTAAGAATCCTGGTTTTGCAAGATATTCAACGAGGATTAACTGACTTAGGTGATTAATAATGCTGTTATCGTTTGTATTACCTGTAAGCATTGGCATTAATTGATTAATTAATACATTAAATTACCGTAGAAAAGACGAACGACAGAAGTCAATTATCGCTTACAAGTACATACTAAAGCAACATTATTATTAATCATAATGATGTTTATACATAGATAGTTGTAAAACATTCCTTAACCTTTTAACCGCCAGATTTTTTCATTAAATGTGCTCGTATCGCCGCCAATACAAAATCATACCACGCAGATAGAGCTTGCATTTGAACGAGATTCATTTATACGCAGTGAAAACCTAATCAGAACTTTGTCTGATTTATCAGACAAGGGCGAGGTGAGCTTGCAATTGAATGTCTAATATATCAGACTACGGCGGTTGAAAGGTTAAAAACCTTAGGACCATCTTACACAAATCAATCTAGTCTCGCAGTAAGTCACCAATTTTTCACACTTAAGGACCTGAATTCAAAAGATTATCTAACGTTCTGTATACAAGCCATATAAGGGATGGATATCTATTTATGGTAGATGTCCCGATGCCTGACATACCAGTGCCCAATACTTGACACAATGCTAAAATCTCTTTTATTAATGACTCAAGGTTAAAGACGATATGTAGGTGACTATGTCGAGTAGTTTTACACAAAAGATCCCAATGGGTCGAAGTGTATCCGTAAGGGCCCCACCAATAAGATAAGAAGACTAAGTCGAGTATGTTTCTTGGCTAAGTATTTAATAAGCTTTTCTTTTTGGTCAGATGGTGAAAGACCTGGTCCGCCGCGAGTGCAAATGCCACGGCGTCTCCGGATCCTGCGCCATGCGGACTTGCTGGCGAGCCCTGCCACAATACAAGGCAGTAGCCACTGCTCTTCGGGAGAAGTATCGGAGGGCGAAGCTGGTCGCGCCGCAGCCGCCGCAGTCACATTTGGTCATACGCAGGTAGCTTGAAGACTAGTATCTATAATATTATAGCAGACAAGTGGAAGTGCCACGACATCTTCAGTTCGTACGCCTAGAGGAAGTACCACAGCGTCTCTGGATACGTCATGAGGATCTGCTAGTTAGTTCTGCCACAGTACAAGGCAGTAGCCACTGCCCTTCGAGAGAAGTACCCCAGGGCGAAGCTGGTCGCGCCGCAGCCGCCGCAGGTCACATCTTATTATACGCAGGTAGCTTTAAGACGTATCTATAACATTATAGCAGACAATTACTCACGAGCTAGTGGAAGTGCCACGGCATCGTCTGTTCGTTCGCCTAGAGGAAGTACAACAGCGTCTCTGGATACGCCATGAGGATCTGCTGGCGAGCCCTGTCGCAGTATAAGGCAATAGCCACTGCTCTTCGGGAGAAGTACCGGAGGGCAAAGCTCATCAAAGCAGTGACATTTGGTCATACGCAGGTACTTTAAGACGTATAAACATTATAGCAGACAAGTACCTACTCAAGTAAATGCCACGGCATCTTCATTTCGTGCGTCATAAGGACTAGCTGCCGAGCCCTGCCAGAGCCACAGTACAAGACAATAACCACTGCCACCCGGGAGAAGTACTGAAGGGTGAAGCTAGTCGCGCAACAGACGTCGCAGTCTCACTTGGTCATACGAAGTTAGCTTAAAGACTAGTATAGTAGCCTAGACCTGTAAGTCCTAAAATAAATGCCACGGCAGGTCTGACTCATACGTAATGACTAAGTATCTACCAGAACGTGCGCAGGTAGCTTGAAATACTTATTGACAAGGAAATTCATGACATGTAAAGTACCCACAGACATTATGATCCAACTCCATATTTATTAAACATTCTTTAAATAAACAAAACGCATATGCGTGCATCAGCTGTAATGTTACTTTTGTTGTTATTGTTTTTCTGGCCATTTTTTCCGCAACTGGATATCATACACGTGCCTATTTTGCGTGGTCCCAACGCTGGCCCGATCCCCTTGAATTTCTTCGCAGATGTAGGTATGCAGGTTTCCTCACGATATTTTCCTTCACCGTAAAGCACTTGTGAATATAAAGTACATAAGTTTTTGATAAACTCATTGATACAAGCCGGGGATCGAACTCACGACCGCTGCCGTGCGTTTTACCGCTAGGCCACAAGCGCTTTGCATTAACATATAATAATCATAATAAAATATAATAATAATAGGAATAACGACGTAACAGTAAAATCAACTACCTATTTCGCCACTGAGATTCGTGATCCATAATGGACATTCATTGAATCGTCTACCTTTTATGTCCAGATCAAAGCAAACGATGGCAGTTGGCCGGCAGCCGCGGAAGTCAGAGCTGGTGTACCTGGAGCCCTCACCGTCATACTGTGAGCCTGACGCGGCAACAGGTTCTCTTGGCACACACGGGCGAATATGCAACCGGACTTCCAGAGGTAAACCTAACCCTACGACGCGCGCCTTCCCGTCATGATTAAGCCCTATGATGATATCACAATTTAAATGTTTCCCCTTAAGTGTATATAGAGCCCCCTTTCGAGTCTGATAAAACTTGATTTATATTATGTATCTATACTCTACGATGTTACCCATATCAAAAACTTGTTTCTAACTCAAATTTCTCCGATTACCGTGAGGATTACACATGAAATAAAACTATGAAAACGGATAAACTTTTAAACACTTTACAGCGTTCATGGTCTGCGGGCAGGGCAGGGCAGATCACGAACCCTGTAGTGTTCGAAACGTCGGGATGAAGTTAAAGTTAATTAATATACGCGAGTTTATTCGTTTTCATAGTTTTATTTCATATTTCTTATTGTCCCTCACTGATGTTGTCATACCTAGTTCTTAAATTGCTCTCAAAGACCTTAGCAAGCGAGGTTTGCCCAAGGTATTTGTCCAAGATACGATACTGGATTCAATTCACCAAGGGTCAACGTAATGCACGTATGCAGTATGACACCCCACTTACCCAATATGTTTCCAGGTGAAGACGGCTGCGAAACTCTCTGCTGCGGCCGAGGCTACAACACCGTCCGAGCAGTGAAGGCGACCCAATGCCGCTGCCGCTTCCACTGGTGCTGCCGAGTCAGCTGCGACACATGTGTCGTGCGCACGGAGACGCATGTCTGTAAATAATGTGTGTAGCTCCATGCTGAAGCCGCTCCCGTATTATCGCGTCCAGTGCTGAATCGCCAGAAAGTCACCAGAGTGCGTACGATGCCTATCGCTAACGCTCCCTCGAACGAAACGCAACTGTCATAGGTTATCGTAGTAACGAAAAAAAGTGGCAGAAAGAGAAAACTACCCTCCGCTACTGAGCGTTGGCATCTTGACTACACAACCTGAACCTGTAGCCCTACCGCAAACTTCGATTATAGAAAATTTCGGGATATCTCTATCACACCGGCTTCCGTCGGAGTCAACGAGGCACGAAATTTACGATTTCCGCAGTGATAGGCTTTCTGTGCCGTTGGTGGTGGTATCGGGTGGTATAAGAGTCTTGTGAAAATCAACAAAATGCCAGCGCTGATTGTCTATAAGTAAATCCAATGCTGCTTCTGTGTGATGGCTTGAGACTTCAATGCTGCTAGAACCAGACGACCTCTCGATCCCTGTTGGTATCGTCGTCAACAATATGCGTGTGTGGTGTACAAAACTCTATCAAACTCAGTGTGGACATCAGTGTTAATTCAACAATGACCCAGTGAATCCTTTTTTTTACTACAGCAAATGCGGGTCGCTGATGTGAATTTCAGTTTCTCGTAGATACAGTGTTCGTACATAAGTATATTTAAATACGTAATCAGTATGGTTAGGAAGGAGGACGGAGCAAGTACAGTCGAGGAAATTGAATGTTTAGCACTTTGCGGTTCAGGTTAAATTGGTTGTGTTGTATGTACTAAGCGCGTCCAACGTAAAGTGAGCCATAAACTGTTAAACATTCCTTTTCAATGTCAATTTTCCTCGACCGTACAAGCAATTTTAAATATTTATGGCATGACTAGAAAATTGATCAAGCCTTATTGTATGTCATATAAAATGTCAGGCTTCCCCGGTAAAGTTACCATCGGATATATCATATCTTACGGAGCGCTCAAAAATATCTGAACACGCCTCTATCGTTATTGCAACAAAGGCGTGTTCAGATATTTTTGAACCCTCCGGACTCTTCGATATATCTGATGGCGGATGTACATATGTGTACGTAGCCAAGTTGTCCATCACTAACGCCTAGTAGCGAATCGTAGTGTTCCCTCTCTGTCACTGTCACAGTGTTTTATTGTAGTGCGTTAAAGTGCGTTTCATTTGCGATTGAGCGTTAGCGATGAGTGTTGGCGTCTTGGCAATGCAACAACTGTACGAAAATGGAAACCGTACCGCGAAAAATTTGTTTATTTCATCGTCTATTTACTCTTTCATTGCAATATGTAAGAGCACTAGAGAAGCTAACAGACGAACGAAGTTTTTCACGGCAGGCTTTTTGTGCCCGGTATCGTGAAAATCGAAGATTCGACTATTTGCCTCTCTTTCCCTTGATCTTGTAAGAGTAATAGAGACGCACATAGGTGAGCAAATAATGGAAATAGTTTGCGGTTGAAGTTAGCCTCTGAGTACAAACTACTTGTTGGCCCAATTATTTTGATCAAAACAGTTGGCCATACAGAAATTACTTAATTAATACCTTCTAATGGTATGAAAATATTGAAAGAGTGGTACAATGAAATGTTTTTGATGTATGTAGCTTCTAAAAACAGAAATAATATTTGATGAATAAAATATAGATACTCTGTCTAAAATAGCTGTTAATAAAAAATAGCGACAAATTTAGGGAAGCCAAATCATCGCGCCTACATTTTTTAAATTTGCGTCCATTTACTACTAACATCGAATTTTAGACAGAGTATAAACTCTTAACATTGTATATGTAATAAAATGTTATAAAGATGCAACACACTATCCATATAGTAGTACTCAATAAATCCACTACCTATGTATACAATCTGTTTGATAAAATTTTTGTAGATATTTAATTCTACATAATTAATCACTGCGTTCTCGAGCGATTCCAGAAACCTAAATATTTGTTTTCAGTGCAAATGGTGCTTTTTTAACGTACTAGTGCGCGAAGTACTTAATTTTTTGTTATGTCGAAACTTTGTAGGACCATCTGTACTGTAAAACGTCGTACGATACACGTGCGATAAAGAAAATTTGTAACTCGTGTCGATTTAAAACACTCCCTTCGGTCGTGTTTTAATTTATCGCCACTCATTTCAAACTTTTTTTTCGCACTTTTATCGTAATGGTACAATTTCTTATCGCTTTGTTGTATTAAGATGTAAATAAGCTTCATAATATGTATCTACACCTTTTTACCCTTAAAATATTTTTCACCACATCACTATTCATGCATTTAAAGTAAGACTCAACGGCTTTAAAATAGTATTTTTAAGTGTTTCTTAAATAAAATAAGTACTTAACTCGTCTTAAACATTCCACGTAGATTAAGCTAACTTATTCACTTAACATTGCGATTTTTGAATAAAAGTTTGACACATTTTGTAACGCATTTTTATTTATATTCTATATTTATTTGATTATAATATTATAATTTGAATGGACTTCTTGATGCTCCTCAAAGCCAGCGTCAAAGAATCCAGAACGCCATGACAGCAAGCTGAGTGAAATGAAATTCAGTGAAAAAGCCATCACACGTCCCATCATCAGCCTATCTCAGTTCACTGCTGGACGTAGGCCTCTCCCACTAACTACTCGTACGCATCAGGAAATAATGCTCATAATCGCCACGCTGAGCAAGCGGGTTGGCGATGGCAGTAATGTGTCCACTATGATGACGCTGCTACCCATCATTAATCCTTAATAAATGAATGGTCATTGGAAAAGTATTTTTTACAATAATGATTAATGTTATTTTTATAAAAATTTTGATATATTATTCTTAGGTACTTACTCGTAGATTATGCATGTTTCATCATCCGCAAAGAAATTATATCTGTCAGATAAATATTAGCTTTCTTCTTATTTTATGTACCTGGGGTAAAGGGTACTGATAATTTTAATATCTTTGGGGGAGGCCTATGTGCAGCAGTGGACGTCATTCGGCTAATATAATGATGATGATGACATATTTATCCAATGATAGTAAATCAGCCCGTAAATTTCCTGAATAATATTTATCCAAGGATAGTAAATTTCTTGAATAAATTTATATTTCAATACAGAAGGTGCTTTTTTTTACGCACTAGTGCTAGTACTTAGCGCTAGAAGGTCAATTTTTGTCAAGTCGAAACTTCGGTTCGGAGGGCCATCTGTACTAAAAAACGTCGTACGATACAAGTGCGAAAAGGAAATTCATAACTCGCGTCGATTTAAAATACTCTCTTCTGTCGTGTTCTAATTTATCGCCACTCGTTTCGAATTTCATGTATTCGCACTTGTATCGTTAGTATCGTACCTAAGGTGTGAAATCGAATTGGAGATCAAAAATGTAAACAAATGGGATACCACCACAAAATAATTATCACGAGAGGGGGGTAATCTAAAATCATTCAAATACTTTAAAAAAATGCGTATTTACCGTCACTGACGATACGCAGAATTTTTAAATATTTCACAAAGTTTTAATACAAAACATTAATTGAAATATATAATTTTTTTAATTATATATTTCGCTACTTTTAATAAAATGTAAGGTGTTTAATTTATACTACTGGCAATGATAAGAAATCATAAACATTTGGTTCGCAGTTATAACAATAACTAGTTTATTCGTAATTTAATACGGTAACTACACTAAGAAGAACCATTTAAGAGGGTTCGCATTTATAACTATGTACTTCAAAAATCAAAACAAGAGGGTGCACCAAATGTCTGTTTTATGAATTTTTACTCCTAAAATTTAGCATTACAAAGTATACAGATTTTAGTATTTTTACCTACAAATCAATCATTTTCATATTTTAATCGAAATGGATTCGATCGTAACTAAGGTGAAAACTGAAATTCGTTCCCCGACTATCCTTAAAGATTAAAGTAACACGACATTCGTTTTCAAACATTGATTATGATTATGTTGATTATTTACATCATTCTAGCAAATTTTCTAGGTTTTATTTTTGTAATCAGGAACCGTCGACACTCAGGGTCGCGTTTTATAAAGTTACAATTTACAATTTCGCTGTTTGCCTCTCTAACGCACTGACATATTGGCTAGAAAGAGAGGCAAACAGCGAAATTGTAAATTGTAACTTTATAAAACGCGACCCTGATGTATGTTTTTTATTGTCATATCCAAAAATATGTTAACGATTGTGATACTTTGTGTATCGAACATACTTTGACTTTCGCGTATCTACACATAAAACATTGTCTTAGGTTTAGTACCTGTAAGGATAGTTGTAAGTGAAGTGTTTAATAAAATAAAAAACCAATCCCAAAATGCGACGTTAATTTACAAAGGTGTTAAAAACTACATTCGATATACAACGTTTTATACCCCTGGAATGTCACGTTAACATTGACTTTGTAATGTCATGTCATTGTCATAGATTGTTTACATTTTTGATCTCGAATTCCATTTCAGAGCTTACCTAAGGCACTGGTCTCACCGCGAGCTACTAAGCTATGAAATATCGGCTATAAACTCGAACAAAAGATGCGCACTCCCGTGTAAATAAAAGAGACACGGGAGTGCGTATCTTTTGTTCGTGTTTATAGCCCATAGTTCATAGCTTAGTAGCTTGCGGTGAAACCAGTGCCTAATGCAGGTACTATTCATTTTGAGTGTATCCCAAGTATACCCAAAGTTAGTTTACTACCAATTGTTGGTATTTTCGAAAGCTAGTGAAAGCACAATGTCATTGAAAATAAGTTGCTAAAACTTCATTCAAAGTTGCTAAATGTAGAAGAAATGGAATCCTTTCTGCAGAACGAGAAGTCGACGAATTTCCCTCGTTAAAAGTTGTCAAACGTATTCACAAATGACATTTGTAAGCATTTTTAAAGTTTTAATTGGCTTAGTTTGAGTTTCGTCTCGATAACGATGCAAAACGTTGTGAGTTAGTAAAGAATTTTGAGTAAGTATGTACAGTCGCCATCAGGATGCTTAGCCAAGTTGCCAATCGCTAACGCTTGATAGCGTATCGTAGTTTTCCCTTTCTGTCACTATTTCATATTAGTGCGACAAAGGCAGTTAGCTGCCCTTCGTTTACGATTGACGATTAAGCGCTAGCGATAGGCAACTATCTGAAAATGCACTCTCAACGCCATGACAAATTGACAAAAGAGGCCTGGGTGCTTAGACAAGTTGCCAATCGCTGGCGCTTAATCGTCCATCGTAAACGAAAGGCAGCTAGCTGTCTTTGTCGCACTAATATGAAACTATGAAAGAGTGACAGAGAGGGAAAACTACGATACGCTACTAAGCGTTAGCGATTGGCAACTTGGCTAAGCATCGTTCAGATATTTGTGAGCACGGTCCCGTTTTACAATAACCTAAAACTCAAAAAACACTCAGTCAACATTTTTCCTTGGATTGTTACGACAAAACACTGTAACTTTTGTCACCGATTGAAGAATAGGCAAGTTTTGTTTTGACAAAACACTGTGTATCGTGAATGGATGCAGTGTTTAGTCAAATTACGACTCTTGGTTTTAAGAGTTACGGTGTATATTGCAATATCGTTTTACAATGTTTTTGATAGAAAAGCAATATACTCTTAATATTATGTACGTATATTAGGGTTCGAATAGTTGATTTAACGGTGTTACCACAAAACACTGTAACTCGACTTACAGTGTTTTGTCATAGCACAGCAGCGATAATAAGTTACAGATTATTACGTTTTATTATTACTGGATTGGCGAGTATTTTTTGTAACGCCAAATGAAGGGTACCTACATAGAAGGGTCATACATTCTTCGCGAAAACGGGCGTCTTTCCTGTGGACATTGCAAAAGTTAACGGTTCTGGGAAATACAAATTAGGTTTTTCCCACACCACATACTTCTTAAGAACCAGAAGCCACCTATCAGATTGTATTCGTCCAACATAAAATTAGGGTTCTAGAGCCCTTAACTTTCAAATGTCCACAGGAAAGATTTGTAACCAACTCAAACCAAAAAACTGTATGACTCAGATTTCCATCTCAAAATGTAGAGTTGGTACCTATTTTTTATCACGTCAATAATAAATCATTAAAATAAATAGACAGAAATCATTATACATCACGTTATTATAACATTTAACCCTTTCGCCGCCAATGATTTGATATGAAGTCAGAACATTTTGTGCCCCACGCGACGACTTGATATCAAGTCACAAAATTCGAAGTACGATGCACCTTCATTTGAAAGTATAAAGTTGACAGTTTTTTTACGTGTAATTTGTTGCTTGGCACGCGATTTCTTTTTTAACATGGCAGCACAACATTTAAAAACATGTAGGTACATTATGGTTAAACTGGGTATGGTATTAAATCCTGCACCGTTATTCGAAGCCTATAAACATAATGAGAGAAGCATTTCCGTTTCCTATTAGTATCGTACGTAACTTGACTATAGAATCGGGTACCCCTACCACCCCCTCCATCGCCAGTCAGGTGAGCTAGCCATCTTAGATGAGGTTGCTCGCCCTTTGCCTCATTAGCGTTTTGTTTCCCAACGAGAACGGTTGTATCTACTATACACACACTTGGTTCTAGACTATGACCATAGTGTGCCATATCGTACCATAGTAGACATTTGTCATAGAACTTTTAAATTCTAACCGTTGGTAACGTATAGTATCGTGACATTTCGTAACTTTATCGTTGCTTGAGAACTATTTGAGGTAATTAACGGATTTCCCGTTCGATATTTAAAAATATATATTTCATAACGACTATAGTTTCGGGTTAGCTTGTGCTTTTGTTTTAACGGTATTTGGTTCCAGCTATAATGGGTGGTCCAGCTAAAGACCTCGATAAGGCTCGATCAAGAAAAAATGACGATTCGGAGAGTTCCAGTTCGAGTTCGTCGTCAAGTTCCAGCAGTGATTCGTCTAAAAAGAAAAGGCGTCATAAAAAACGAAATCATACTTCGAGTCGTGAGGTGAAAAAACTTGCAAAAGAGGTAAGCGAGTTGCGTAAGCTGTTCGATCGCAATTCCAGTACTCCAAACTACCCGCAATCTGATAATTTGAATTTTATCGATCATAACATTAGTGGCGAGTTATATGAAGATGTAGGGCCCGATGCTAATGTTTGTAATGATGTTACTGATGGTTCAAACGTGCGTGCCGAGTCCACGTTTTCAATAAATTTAGAAACCCGCGTTAAGGACCCTGCTATTCCACAAGCACCCGATACTTATCTAGAGGCTTTGAAAAAATTAAATCGCTTTACAGAAAAGGCATGGACCGACGTACGTTATTTAGACGTGCAAAAATTGTACACACATTCTCCCGGCTTTGTTGAGCTAGAAACCAATGAGGAAGTTTTGGCTTTCGATACTTCTAAATTATTGTCGCATACAGAGCGATCCTACGCTGCACTGACTTTCGCCTTGTTAAAGCAAAAAGAGGCTATCGAAAACAACATTCGCGAATTCCTTAACTGGGCACAGGGATATAGTGAACTAACATTTGCGTCAATCAAAGAAAAATTGGAAGGACTTTTTGATACAGGTGACTTTCACAAGGTTTCTGTCGATGCTTTACAACTGGTATGTGGTCATCGGGCTGATATTGTTGAGCAGAGGAGGGATTCTATATTGCGAGCAGTGAGAGACCCACTCGACAAATTCAACCTGCGAAAAATACCACCCACTACAGCCAACCTGTTTGATCCGCAGCCTTTCACAGCTGCGCTAGAAAAGGCTGGAGGCGTTCGCAAGGTTTTCTGGTCGAAACCTAAACCACCCACAAGTGGTCCTGCTGCGCAAGCGGGTAACAGCGGATTAGTGCATCGCCCCGCGCAGGGGTCCTTTGCAACTAACATGCCTGCGCAAGGCTTTCAATTCCAGAACAAGAGGCGTGGCCCTCTTCAATACGCACCCGCGCAGGGTACGTGCAGCCATTATCCCGCGCAGGGACCGAGCCCGAGCAACTGCCAACACTGTCCTGCGCAAGGACCAAACAGTGGTGGGGGTCAGAGGGCACTTCCCCGTGAACCACGCCACGACAATACCGCTTATCGCCGTCGGAATTGGCAGTCTAATAAGAACGGCCATGACACCCGTGGTACAAAACGGAGCGCATCTCCTTCTTATAAGAATAAAAACAAACGAAGACGTTTTTGACTCGATGCATTTCCGAGCCGGGCAGCTGCAACATTTTTACAAAAATTGGCAAGACCTTCAGGCACCGCTTTTCATATTAAAAATAATACGGGGATATCGCATACCCTTTTTATCAAAGCCACCGACGATAACTCCCGTTTTAAACCAAGATTATACAACGGAGTCATCGCCGAGAATGACGGCTGTAATTCAAGATCTAAAGGATCAGGGTGCTCTGGAGACAGCTGCCACAAGCCCAAGCTTCGTATCAAAAATGTTCCTTGTGGAAAAAGGGGATGGCTCCCAGAGGCCAATTTTCAACCTGCGAGCTCTCAATGTTTACGTTCAGACAGAACCATTTCGTCTTAGAAATGTTGCCAAAATACAAGATTTTATTCAAAGTCGCGATTGGCTAGCAAAGATCGACCTATCTCAGGCGTACTTTCATATTCCGATTGCGAAAAGTCATCGAAGATTCCTGAGACTTGTCTATCAAAAGCAGCTGCTACAGATGACATGTCTCGCGTTTGGCTTGAGTTCGGCACCAAAAGTTTTCGCTTCCATCACGAATTGGATTGCTCAAGTACTGAGAGAACGTGGAGTGAGAATTTTGGTTTACTTGGACGATTTTTTAATAGTACACCAAGATCCGAATACTCTCGAGACCCACATAAAAATGGCAACGCAATTGCTACAGAAGTTAGGATGGCAGATCAATTGGAACAAATCCATCCTGAGCCCCAAAACTTGTCTAGAGTATTTGGGTGTAATGTGGGACCCATGGACAGACAAGAAGTATCTCCCCGAAAAGAAAATACAGAAAATATTAATCTATATCTCGAAGCTTGCCCTTCAATCCTCTGCGAGTCTCAGAGACCTACAATGTTTAGCTGGGATACTGAACTTTGCAAGCTTCGTGGTGCCGAGGGGTCGCCTAAACTTCCGATTCATTCAAAGGAGAGTAAACGAACTTCTGAACCAGAACCCCAAAATACGGTTTCCTTTACCCAAGGAGATTTTGACAGAGATGGATTGGTGGAAGATCAATTGTCTGAACGCATCACCTATGCACATTCCACCGCCAACACATTATCTAACGACCGACGCGTCAGATATAGCTTGGGGCGGACAGCTAAACAATATTCATTTATCAGGACCATGGACTGCGGCCGAGAAAAAATTACATTGCAATCAAAAAGAACTGTTGACCATTCTCAAAATTCTGCAGCAAATTCAAAGTCAGGATTTGCACGACGCTTCGCTATTAATTCAGAGCGACAACCGGACTGTGGTAGCATATCTCAGGAACGAAGGCGGCACTCGTTCGGATATACTTATGAGCATCACTTATCAGATATACCAATATCTGGATATGTATCGGATTCAGCTACGGGCTTATTATCTTCCAGGAATATACAATGCCGAAGCCGACCACCTTTCCCGCCTTCGGGTCCTTCCCGAGTGGCACTTGCTACCAAAAGCGACGTCTCTAATCTTTCACAAATGGGGAATACCACAAATCGACCTGTTTGCATCCCGGTCGGCGCATGTTGTAGCAACTTACTGCTCACTGGATCAGACCGACAGTCAGGCCCTATTCTGCGACGCTCTGAGCCAAACGTGGAATTTCAAATTGGCATGGGTATTTCCGCCCCCATGCTTAATCCCCAGGATTTTGCATCACCTAAATCTTGCCAGAGGAATATACCTGATGGTAGTTCCCAGATGGGACAGAGTGTTCTGGCGTGCAGATCTAAAGAGTCGTGCCACCGCGGCCCCACACACGATACGGGATCCGAGGGACGTCTTAGTAGACGTTGCCACCGGTCTTCCTCCCCCGAGAGTGGATCAAATGACCCTGGAGGTCTGGAGATGTGGGGGTGGTCTAGGGATTTAAAAAACTGGTCTAACGATCAAAAGTCCTTACTTTTGTCAAGTTGGCGTCCATCTACCATAAAAACTTATTCGGTGGCTTGGAATAGATGGTGTCGTTGGTCTGAAGAAAATAATATCGATTTCTCTGCTCCTTCCGGCCCACAGCTAGCCCGTTATTTATCTGATTTGTACCAGAAGGAAGGCCTTTCGTACAATACAATTTTAGTACATAAATCAGTGGTGTCGTCACTATGTAATATAAATAGTACGGAAGCACTAAGTTCGCATAAACTTGTGAAACATATTCTAAAAGCTATAGCCTTGAAAAAGCCGAAAGATCCGAAGCCACCCATATGGGATGTTTCTAAATTAATATCATTTATGTCTTCTAAGTCTATCAATTCTGAAAATTTATTTGAAGTATCCCGACAGACGGCCACGTTACTGTTACTATGCTCTGGTAGGAGGGTTCACGACCTAACGCTCTTGTGCATAGACCCTGAACATATGGTTGAATCTGAGAACAGTATCACTTTCTGGCCTCGTTTTGGCTCCAAGACCGACTCTGCAGATCATAGACAGTCGGGATGGAAAGTTCTTATTAATACGCAGTGCTCTGCAATTAATCCAGTTTATTGGATAAAAAGTCAAAGTCAAAGTCAAAGTCAAATAATGCTCCAAAGGCCGCTTCTCGGACAATTATAGCTGGATGGGTAAAAACCCTATTACGCGAAGCCGGTATTAAAGCTACGCCAGGAAGCGTTCGGGCGGCAGTCGCTTCCAAAAACTGGATAGACAATTTTCCACTTGACAAGATTTTAGAGCAAGGTAATTGGCGCTCAAGTGATACGTTTAGATTGTTCTATCGCCGAGAAATAATACAATCAACCCAAGATGCCAATATTAATTTAAGTAATTTGTTTAATTGTTCATGATAAATGATTATCTACAATATATTATGATGAATCGAAATTGTATTCACTTATGTATCTCTCTATTGATTTGTAATTAATAATAAAAATATGGTGCTGGTTTATCTTTAAAGATTGTTTTATATTAAATTTACCCTACCACTACATAAAGTTGCAGTTGTACACACCCATTGATGTGTAGTTAATAATATGGTTTTGGTTACCTACGCAAACCAATATTTGAGCTATGATCACATTAGCGTTATTTTCTCCACCGCCAGGCGATAACAAACACGTCTCATTATGTTTATAGGCTTCGAATAACGGTGCAGGATTTAATAAACGCGTTTTACCTTACAATAAAACGCTTATTAAATACTTACCTTATTCGAAGCCTATAAAATAAGCCCTGCCTGGCGCATACTGAGCCGCAATGAGGCAAAGGGCGAGCAACCTCATCTAAGATGGCTAGCTCACCTGACTGGCGATGGAGGGGGTGGTAGGGGTACCCGATTCTATAGTCAAGTTACGTACGATACTAATAGGAAACGGAAATGCTTCTCTCATTATGTTTATAGGCTTCGAATAAGGTAAGTATTTAATAAGCGTTTTATTGTAAGGTAAAACGCGTTTATTATTCGTCAGATTTAGGTTTTCGTCTTTTCGATGGATGGATGGATTATGAGGATGAGATTATGATGGATCGACAATGTGCGCCGCCCACTGCCACTTCAGTTTAGCGATTCGGACCGGAGAGCTATATCAGTTATTTTGATTCTGGTGTGCTGCTGGTTTCAGTTCTAATCCGATCTCGCAGAGAGACTCCTAGCATAGCCCTCTCCATTGCCGTTTGGGTGACTTTAAGCCTTCTTCGATGGACATATCGAAAGTTAATAAGGAATTCTTCTATTATCCTTGCTTTGTAGCCACAACAATTACTTAAAACCTTTGGTAATTGAGTTTAAAACCATGTTGATTTATATTTAAAAACTTATGCCAGATATTTTCAGTAGAATTTCTTCACAGTAAATGCTTTTTTGAATTTATGAAGCAACATGGTAAACATAGGTATAAAATTTAGGGTTTAGCTAAATCTGGAAAGCTTTTCTTAGCGGCCCAGCTGCAATTTATGACCGGCCGGTAAGCTTACAAAATGTATCGATGTTGACAATTTGGCAGCAATAAAGCCTGTTTCAACCAAACAAGCCGTTTGATAGCGCTCAACGAGGTTTTCATGCAAATTCACACGCTCTAAATTACACCAACGTTTACAGCAATTTGTTGTTGCTTGATTTATACAACAGTTGTGTTTTGATTACACACGATTTGAATTAGCTGTAGGGAAAATGAAATTATAAAATGCATTATCATTCATACTAACAATTTGAAACAAAATCGTTTTATAGATATTTAGATAGAGATATTTATCTTAATGGTAGGTAATTAAAATCATCAATGTTTTCGAAATGTACATTCTTTTCAAATTTAACATGTACTTTCTTTTAGTGACATCTATTGTCAACTATAATTTTATGGTTTGTCAACTAACTACGAACTGCTCACATCCTCAACAGATGTCACTCCAAAATAACTTTTGCTACTCGTCGATAGAGGACGGTAGTACCGATAAATGACAGTTCGAATATGGTTCGTTTCACGTTAATAAAGAAAAGATAACAAGATGTTGAAATTAAGGCCACAACCATTAATTTATATTATAATTTAAGAGACTTCTTTCATTTTTTGTTTTAGATTTAATTTCTTATTTTTAGTGCTTTAGTTTTTCTATACAGAAT
>JALPQI010022392.1:0-27852 GCA_025490895.1 Thaumatotibia leucotreta
TAAATATAAAAAAAATAAAATAAAATGAGAGCCAAGTACAAAATTATGCCGTATGACTTCAGCGACAAAAGAAGTGAGATATAAATGGGCGCCAAGTTCAATGGTTGGTTCTGAAATGTATTTTATAACAACATTAAATATCAGTTCTATTTCTAACTTAGTATACTATACAGGGTGATCAAAAAATAAGTGCATTCCTACTGCCAGTTAGGTTTTGGGAAGCAGAATAAGTACCTAATAGTTATTTTAAATAGGTAGTCATAGTAGCACCTAACATGTACTGTACATAATAGGTATTAAAAAAAATCGACCCTTCTGAAACTTTCAAATAAATTCTGTGTCCCAAAATCTCACTGGCAGCGGGAATGGACTTATATTTTGGCCAACCTGTATTTAATAGTTTCCTAGGGTCTGTCTTGCCTAGTTCTCACGAATTATTGATTTTGATGGCTAGTTTCTTCCAGCAAGCCTGGATATAATAAAATAAACACCGACAAGTAAGGTATATCCTAAACTTAGAACTTGCGGCGGCTATAATATTATTCGTATACGAAAATTCGCCTCTATAACAAATTAGTATAAAACCCCTACGAGATGCATTTGCCAACTAATGACTCACAAATGCATCGATGTCGTTTGATTTGGGGAGCACCCAAAGTAGATATAAATCTATTTTTTATATTCTATTCCCGACGTAGGCCTTCGCTAGACCTGGATATCAGCCAAACTAGATTGTACTGTTTAATCTACTCCAAATAACAAGTTTGTTTAACATAAACCACGTGAAATAAACACTATTATCAGTTAGAAGACAGTTGGGTTGTTGGCGTGAGACAGATGGGTTGATTGACTGTGCCTAATGTAGTGAATGTAATGCCGAACTCAAGAAAGAAGATTAGTCGACGGCAGTTGTTGTGCAAGGTTCGTTAACTAATTTATTCGTGAAACGATTGAAAAATCTATCACTGTTGAGTACTTCGTTTCAGAAATATGTCTGTTAGGAATCTGCAGGCACGTGAGATATATGGGCGTGCCTTGCTGCCAGATGCCGTCACTTTCTGCACAAACTCTAGACGAGTGTATCAATCCTATACAAAAAATATATATTTACTACTTAGTATTTGTATTTGTTTCAAATGCTGAGACATGCCATATTCCAAAATTTTGCTGATATAAACATATTGTAGGTATACATATTAGAATGTTTTTGAACAGAGTATTTACCATGTAAATTTGACTAACTCTTGAAAATCACATTTGCAACATGCCTACTACCGTGAAAATCGAAATTCGTTTTCCAGGATTGTTTTCTGTCACTCAAACGAAGGCGTCATTAGAGTGAGCGAGACAAATCTCGAAATTCGTTTTTGCGGTAGGGCCGCAGTACCGAAATATCGGGAATTTATTTCCATCTTTTAATGATTTTAATCCCCGGTTCAATATAGGTAAAGCGGGTCGGTACTAGGTACCTTGTACCTACCAAACATTTTTACTTTACAGCCATAATATTTTTCTGATTTGCGTAACTCACTATTATCTTGTTTATAATATAATTATTACAAGTTTTTTTACAGGATTGGGTTTAACATTCTAGAGACAAACTTAACTCTGAGAAAATCGTGACTTTTCTGACTTCTTCGTCTATTACATAGGTATTTAGTTTAAAAATACAATTTACGTCAACACTTAATAGTTTTCTAATTAGGTTATCTATATGCACCTATCGCTAAGCATATTTAGAAGAGTGTAAGTACCTAGATAAATCCGTTTCGAGAAAAATTAATTATTCAATAAAATTAAACTTATCCACATTATTAAATAATCCATAAACGCTTTTAACGATAGACAATTTATAACTATTTCGTTCAAAATAGAGGGTACCCGTACACAGATACCCTGTTTTATGCCTAACACTTTAAGAAAACATTATTATTATTCATTACTTGTAACATGTGTAACTAAATTTAATATGTAACGCCATTTCTTAACTCAGTCTAACTGGAGCACTCGCTCAGTAAACAACCGGCCAAGTTTTTAAACGTTTGCATTTGCATGTTTTGTGTGAACAACGATAACGGGTTAGTGCGGCTTCCTAAGCAGTGTGATTGGTGTCTAGTGATATTGTGGCTTTGACGCAAGCAGAACTTTAGCAGGTAAGACTTCCTAATCTTCCTATTATGTGAAAGTAATTATTCCTTAACGAGACAATTACTGTAACTAATCCTTAGGTATACGATTACGACTTTCAACTGGCCAGGTTATTACATAGATGGGTTAAAAATACACCAGTGTCCCACTTAAAGTTAAAATAGTTTCCCGTGGCAGTAAGGAATAATTTACATGCCTAATATATAAAAACAATTTTACTCATTTGTGCGGGTTTTATCTTGTTTATAGATACCGTGTTTACACAGTGCTTGTATATACCTATACGTGCTCATGTTTATTTAGAACCATAAATCGCAGTTTCGTGGAAAATATCAAACGTTAACAGACTGATTCGAACATAAATATAGCTCCCAATTAGGTATAAAGACGAATACATTCAGTAAATATCAATAATGATTAGAAACTATGGAACATGATTAAGGGTTGTAGGAATTAGTGACTCGAATAAGATGCGTATTCACTTTTGCTACTAGTTTAGATGACTAAACTTTAATTAGCTTCATTATGAGCTAAGCGGATGTCTATTAAATATCCAGGATACTATTCGATCCGTGCACGATAAAGGTTTAGGTACACCTACTACAATCTACCTATAAATTAAACTGTAACATTGGGCAGCCAACCCGCGAGTTGTCCTTTTCGTTGCTCTGCGCAAGTACATTCACCGCACTACTGTAGGGAATATTATTTGTAACACTGTGCACTTACTGTATAATTTACAATATATTTCATTATAATAGTCAACACGAAGTGAAGGTTAAATTGCTCAATAAAATAAACCACAAAACGGAGTAAAGATGTCCCGAACAATAGATCGTTGCTGATGTGTTATAGTGTCGCCCTATTGTTGAGTTTTCAGCTTGATAATAAAAGTTGATTTTATTATGATTACTTCATTATTTAGAAAAAAAAACTAAGTACATAGGGTAATAAAATCCACATAAAATAATGAAAATAGGCTTAAGTTATTCTATTACTATTTTTATTAACCTCTCATTAAAGTTAGTTTTCATCTATTTTTTTTTTGATCAGATATTGTATTTTTATTTTAATACTCAATATCTCCAAAATTCGAGAAACGATTTCCCACTTTTAATGGAACGGGTATAAATCCAAGGTAGTTCCGTTGGCACCAATCCCATCCCATCATCAGGCCCCGACGGGTCTGATGGTGGGATCTTGGGGAAATAGGTTGAAGTCGGCTTAATTTTTTTTTATTTGGTCATTATCTCAGTAGGTACGCACTTTTTTTCCGTCAGCATGCTCTAGTTTCCTCTCGTTTCAATTAATTACACAAGGACTTGTATTAGTTGTTAGTCAATTTTAGCGTAGTTAATTTTACTGTAGTTAAATACATTTATTATTTCCCATGTAGGTAAATAATTAATAGGAAATAAATGTGTTACAACACTTGCCACCAAGCGTTAGTTAAAGTAATTTTGCTTGCTATTTACAGTAATTTTGAATTAAAAGTTTTTCACATTTTTTTTTTTCAAAACTACTTACAGTTTATGGACACAGAAATCTACTTAACCTAACCTATATCTAAGATTGGCCCTTTTGGTGTTTTACCGAGGATACTGGCGGCATTTCGTCGCTGTATCGGAATACTGATGCGAATTTTTTGAATGATTTGTTTTATGTCATAGGTTCCTAGTAAAAATCGTTTCGTTTAAAATCGTTAGTTGATATTGGAGGTGAGTAAATAGAATATCTGGATTTTCACTACTATGTAGTATCACGATAACGTTGACAACATTGTTAGGTAACAATAACAACTCAAGGAAGAGAAGTGACATTTCGCATGTCATTATTCTCATAATTGTATAATAGGAGAATTGTTCACAATAATAACTCTTAATTTATACATACTTATGTCTAACACATAATTTTATAAATAAAAGTACAAGATATTATGCAAGGATAAAAATAAGTCGCAATTTAATTTAACTTCTTTTAGTGTTAGAGAATTAGTTTATTATGATTATTGGATACACCTACTTTACTCAACTAAAACTCACAATAGAATTTTTTTCTTAGAAATTTTTAGTCCTGTTGTATTAACTTAGTTGCAGTTTAATTAAAACAATTTAAGCTTAATTACAATATTTCTGAGCTTCGTACCTACAATAAACATAAGGGTTGACGAGAAGGCAGCGAGTGTCAAGAACTGAAGAAACCCATTAACTGGTCGATAGGCCGATTGAAAAATGCGTGGTTAAGGACTTACAAAAGCAAAAATCACGATGGTTTCCATTGTGTTGTGTTACGTAAGTTTGTCATACAACTTTTATACAAAAAAATTGTTTTCTTTAAAGCATAATTGTAAATGTTTTTTTTTTATTCGTCGCCGATATAAATTAAATGCCCATCCGTTTCATCTTTGACGTCATACAAAATAAGTGTTAATTTACACGATATATTAGTTCGTCTGTAGATCGCCTAATGATACCACTCTCCGTTGCGTTGTTCAAATTTCCCACTTGCAATTAGAATCAAAATGCTAACTATAAACATTGAGTTCATAGAAGCGTTAGTGTTTTCATGCTATTTTATATCTACTCGATCCACGAAAATACCCAGTATGTATAAGTGATGTGGAAAATGAATCATAATAAAAATAAAATGATGTCATGTAATCTTTTTATCTAAGAGACAGCTTCAGTACTCGTAATTTATTTGAGAGATTTTGAGCAAACAATTACAAGAATTGTAAGTGTTGTTGTTCTAAAGAAATAATCCTTCTAAAGTAGGAAGTAGTTTAGAGTAGGTACTTTCCCTTCATGTCCAATAATCTTGGGCCACCCTGTATACGCACCGCTCCTATAATTTTGAATTCAGTTGTAATAGCTAGGTATAAGTTTTTGTACCAAGAAAGGTGACAGGTTCTTAAACCATTGTTAAAAGGCAAATATGTATTTGTTCGTATATTTTATAAATTCCGTACGGGTAAGTATTCATCTTATGAATAAATTTTATGTAGCTAATAATACACCCGTGGAAGCTGTCGAAAAAATCCGAAATTCAGTATTGTAAAAAAAAAATAACTTGGGGTTAAAAAAAATATGACCTACGGTCTTGTCTTGCCTGTCTTGGACAGTACACTGCCGTGCCCCCAGCATGCACTGCACATGCATAGAACTTTGGCCATTTTTTTTATTACCAAGACTTATGTCCCTTGTAATTACAGTACCATACGATTAGTCAATGCAAAAAATCGTTATGTATTCACACAATTAGCAAACTTGGACTTTGTATAAAGTTTTTGTTACCGGCGATTCGGACTTTGGTTGAAAGAATTGATGGGTATTTCTGGTGACGTGTGAACTTTTATGAAGCACTGCAAAGGTTCAGCTAGACTAAATGTACGATTGTTTTGTTTATAGCGGCTTAAAGCGAGCAATGGCGGCAGTAGCACATCCACCGCCGTAGCGGAAGCCTGTCCGAAATGTCAGATTTCCCGCGTACGAAAGCGCGGGAAATAGTGCTTGTCTCTGATGATTGGTGCGTGTACAAAAATTAAAAAGTGAACACAAAAATAAGTGAACAGATAAATACATAGAAGCTTGTGGTCGGACTGGTCGGTCACGAAATGAATTTGGTGTGTATTTATTTAATCCGAATTTTAAGAGCTTCATTACTAATTACCGAGTCGATTTATTTCTGATATGATAATCGTTGATTCACTTATTTTTTATAGTTATTGAACAATCATAACTTTATAACTAAGCCTATATTTAAAATCAATCAAATAAAATCGAACTAGGTTCTTAGTCAATCTTCGGTCCTACCGCGAACTTCGAAATCCACATATTTCGAGGATTTTTCTCTCTCACTCTAAAGGTGCATTCAGACCAAGCGAACATTCGCTATTCTAACCTCCCACTCTACGAAATTCAATCGTTACACAAAACGTAATTGGTTGATTTCGTAGAGCGGGGGAAAGAACAGCGAATGCTCTTTTGGTCTGCATGCACTTTAAAGATGCCTTCGTTGGAATGACAGAAAAATCCGCGAAATTTACGAATTTCGGTGTTCGCGGTAGAGTATTTAGCTTATCCCTCGGTGCATTCACCAAAAAATGTCGTCTACAACTTTTCGAATTTATTACCACTGAATAGAGTGAAATAAACCTAATTTTTTGTTGACTGTACAGACATACTTTCCACATTTTAATTGCAATGTACTAATAATTATGTAGAAGTGTAGAAACAGAAGGCATCAATTTATTATTCAAAATCGTAATTCATGTGTCCATTTACTGTTACATAAAATGGTATCGATTTTCAACAAACAATAGTATTGAGGGGTACGCTGTCGGATATTCGAAATACATATATCTAACTAGCGACCCCGCCCGGCTTCGCTAGGGGGTCAATCTCAACAGTAGGTACTCGTTTTTTGTATCATTCTGGTGTAATTCTTTGTTTACGTTTCTTTGATGTTTCTTTTAACTAAAGTCAAACGACACTTCAGATCGTTTTTGGAAAAGTCTTTTACAGAGCACTTGATATCCAAAGCCGTTTCAGAATGATTGAGAATGAAAAAACTGTCTCGCACACGATTGATAAGTATCCACAGGAACACTCCACCGGAATGACAATTTTTTTACCGGAATAACGATTTTCCCACCGGAATAACGATTTTCCCATCGGAATGACGATATTATTCCGGTGTTATTTTCATGCCAGTAGGTATTAAAGTTACTACACCGGTATGAAAATGGTGGAATGACAAACCTAGAGTAGGTAAAACTGATACTATTCCCTCTTGAATCTCTTCTCTATCTATGTAGTAAAAACCCCCATCAAAATCCGATGCGTAATTTTAAAGATCTAAGCATGTAGTTATACCTGCATAGGGCAAGACAGGACAGCGCCGTTTTGTACTATACAGGGTGGTCAATCAAAATGGGTCAGTATGAAGGTTAGAAACCATAACAGATAGGGAAATCTTGTCTGAGGAACCATGACGTCAATTTTAGTAAAAAGAAAAATTGCAGCATTTTTGTAAGTGTATGAAGCACTTATAAAAATACGTGTTAGATACTCTGCCCAGAAATAAGTAAACCCGGAGGTCCCGGACTTCTTGAAAAATAAAATTTCATTATTTCTCTTTGGATATCGGTTGTGTAGATCTTAAATAGTAAATGCTACTAAGAAACGTAATATCTACAAGTAATAAAAATAGTAGATTATACAACAAGGGCATAAAGTGACCCAATTTTACCCGAGGCAATTTTTTTAAGTAGACGAGGGTAAAAATGGCCATTTATGCCCCTGTTGTACATACACTCTGCAGCTTTTCACTCCGTTTGCGAGGAAAGTAAAACACATTTTTCACTTCAATTTACTCACCGAAGTTTTTTCAAACTGTGATCAGAGTTTCAGATGCTCGGGTTTCTGCCAAGTCAAACATTTCAAACAAGTAAAACTGTGCAATATGTTATAACTGTTTGGCTGTAGGGACCTTAGCCTTAGAAAAAAAATACTTTTATGTTTTAGAACATAAAATGAAATTTTCTTTTTCAATAATTCAGTGCCGCCGCCCGCCCTTTCACTTTGTATGGGGAAGTTACAAACTATGAGAAATATCGATATCTGTTTTTAGGAACCATGGCTTCGATTTTAAATTTACATAAAAAAATGGCATTATTTTTTTGAATACCTATTTGTGAACGATATATAGGTATGTTATTTGCGGGCAAAACGTTTGGGGCGGTTAACGCCACGCACATTTATTCAAAAACGGCTGGGCCGATTATGTTCGAAATAGTTATATTTTAAAGCATTATATAAGCCCACTAATCATAATACGGATCAAAAGTTAGAGGGAGTTCGGTAAAATTATAACAGCATGTCGGTTATTTATAAAAGAGGTTTCAGTCATGTCAGTCAGTGCAAAGAGTGACACGACATCTTCGCGAATCGTCGAATTGTACATAAATTTTATTTTAACCCTTTCGCCGCCAACGACTTGATATGAAGTCATAACATTTCGTGCCATATAAAATGCAACTTAGTTGACATTGTCAAAGGTGCTTAGACAAGTTGCCAATCGCTAACGCTTAATCGTCAATCGTAAACGATAGGCAGTAGCTACGTAACTGTCTTTGTCGCATTAATGGGAAAGAGTGACAGAGAGGGAAAACTACTATACGCTACTAAGCGTTAGCCATTGGCAACTTGGCTAAACATTCTTCTTCTTACTTCATCAGCCTATCTCAGTCCACTGTTGGACGTAGGCCTCTCCTATTAACTAAGTATGTGTATAGACGCATTAGGAGGTAAATGCCCATAATCTCCACGCTGGGCAAGCGGATTGGCGATCGCAGTAATTTGTCCACTATGATGACGCTGCTGCCCATCATCAATCTTGTATCAAAGTATGGTCAGTGACACTTTAATCCCTTAGTCGGCTCTTACGACACCCGCGGGAAGAGTTGGGGTGGTGACAAATGTATTCTTATGCCGTCACCATACGGCCTAAGCATTCAGTTGTACTTAATTTACCTATCGCGAACAACTGAACAAAAGCCTTTTAATAGTGGGTTTTCACGCCGCTCTCATTAGTGGCTAGTCCGTTAATGATAGGTAGTTTTTTTGCGTAACCATCAAATTATCTGCAGTCAATCGTTACCTACCTATAGTCACAAATAAAAAAGTATTCTTGGAAGTACGTGTAAGTGATTTCTTTGGTGTTTTTACATAATTATTTTTTAAGTACATACCTACACACGGTGTTCGCGAGTATTGCGAGAAAATTTAATGGTGTTTTCTGACCTTATTATTAGACCTTAGAGTCTTTATTTTTCGTTTATCGAATTTTTCGGATTTTTCGTAATTGCTAAAAGTTTCGTAAATGTGCTCTAATCCTAGCACACACGTCACGAAATAACTGGTAAAAGTTAATAATAAAAAAAAATTGTTTGAAGACATTTTTTGTTTATTTTGACCTCTAGCACCGTGCATAATAGAATAGCACCGTGTATAATTTAATATAATAAATGTAAGTATAGGTATCTAAGGTGCATTCATCCTTTCTTGTCTTATCATGTAAACAAACACTTTTTGAAAACATTATCACACTTTTCTCTGCAATTACACATTAATCATCACGTCAAATGTTGTTGCATACTTAATTAAACTCGCAAAGTATTATAATCACTCAAAAAAGCACTGAAAAATATCATTTCTGTAAAGATTTTCGTCAATAAATGCTGTTACGGTCGGATAACTTTAAAAACATCTGACATTGATGTGACATTGCGATGTCTAGATTGTCTATGTACCATAATGTTGGCATGTCAATATATCGATATTAATACTTGAACAACTCGAGGAAAATGCAATTAAAATAAATTGCAGTAATTTACCAAAATTTATTAGGGTTTCGTAGCAAAAATGGCAACAACGGAACCCATACTTATAGTTTCGCTATGTCCGTCTTTCCGCAGCATACTTAGCTCAGTGGCCGTTAATACTATAAATCTGAAATTTGGTACAGGTATACATATTGATCATGCCAACAAAGTGATACAATAAAAAGTAAAAAAAAAAAAAAAAATTTCGGGTACCTCCCCCCCAATTGGTGATGTGGGGTGATTTTTTTTATTTGCTGTAATCGTATAGTGTGGGGTATCATTGAATAGGTCTCTTAAAAAGAAAAAGGGGCTTTTAAGAAAGTTTTTTTCTAAAGTCAATATTTTCGGAGATAATCACTCCAGATGAAAAAAAATTATCCTCCCCTCTAACTTTTGATCCAAAGGTCCAAAAAAAATCATGAATAGTGGGCTGGTATAAAACTATTTCGAACATAATCGGCCCAGCCGTTTTTGAATAACTACGAAACCCTACACTGAGCATGGCCCGACATGCTCTTAGCCGGTTTTTGCAATTGATTTCAATATTTATTTTATTCAAAGACTGGCAGTGCTTAGTTGTCTATTGAATATTGAATAAAATCTTCACGTCAAACGTCATTCGTTTCGCTACTTCGCTTCACGTCGTTCGTTACGGGTGCACTTCATGTGATTTTTCTCATGACTAGTGGCGCCTTCGTTGGAGCGACAGAGAAAAATCCTCGAAATTTAACCAAAGTTTTTGATATAATCTTATACGAATTAATTCTCTTCCTGACAGACGATGTAAAATCGATAATCCTCTATTTACGTACCTAAGCAGTGAAATTATCGCTGACATTTCATTATATCGACATTTTATACTGTATTATTGTACGCTGTTTGTTTCCCAATAAAGAAAATAAAATAAAATAAATAAATTTCTAATCACTAGTGATTGTCTTTAGATCATCGTTGACGTTTTGTTTGTTTTACTTGGTCTGTGGTTTGTTTTCATGATAAGACAGGTAAGGATGAATACACTGTAGGTAGGTAATAAGGTCGTGTACAGATGAATATATGACCATTTTACAGCCTCCTGTAGCCTAGTTGGTAGCTTAGTGACCCTGCCTACGAAGCTGGAGGTTCCTGGTTCGAATCCCGGCGTGGGCGTTATTTGTGTATTTATTTATCACAAATATTTGTTCCTTGGTCATGGCTGTATAATATATGTATTTAAGTATCTATATGTTTATATCTATTATATATATCGTCGCCTTGTACCCACATCACAAGCCTTAATTGAGCTTACCGTGGGACTAGGTTGATTTGTGTAAGATGCCCCAAGATATTTATTTATTTTATACATTACAACTAAATTTTAGACCTTAGTCGTACTTTATTGATAAGTAATTATTGATTTACCTTCTTACAAGGTGTAACAAGTAACAAGGCAATAAACCCAAATTACTCACATGACATTTATTTATAAACAAATATTTATAATAGCTTCCATTTTAATGTTCCGTGAAAAACAAACTACTACTTTTAGTAAAACGTGATTACAATATTATCGTTTGACCCAACGCTATACTTAGGTAGATCCATGGTAAATCACATCGGTTGTCTGTCCGTCTGTAAGTAACTCAATATTCTTTTTTAGTAGACACAGTAGATAGATACAGTCAACAGAATATATTTATTATACAAGGGGCAAAGTTGTTGTTTAACAGTCGTGCCAATATTGAGACCTGAGGTAGCGAAAGATTCCAAAATTTAACCTCGAGCGAAGCGAGTGATTCAAAAACCGGAATTTTGAGCATTGCGAAGGTCTCCAAGGCACGAGAGTTAAACAAACTTTGCCGCCAAGTGTAATATCTATCGCGAGGAAATATATGATTACAAATCTCATCCATAAAAACTCAATGTCGAAGAGTAGAGTTACTCCTGGTACTTAAATATAGCCAATGGCTTACAAAGTCACCAATGAGAATTGACCAATTTAATATGTGAGCTCCGATTGCGCCTGTTTACTACGGTCATGCAGATCCACTTATACTAGGCAGTTAGTGGGCCATAGGAATTAGAGCATGGTCAAATTACCCGCTCGTATTAAAGGATAAACGTGCGCTTTACGAGCTAGTGAGGGGAAAAGTATTATGAAAATTCATTCCCGCACACGTGCGGAAAAAAAACACTTTTCTGTGCATAAGTTTACCCTTAGAAAGAGCACTTCCTGAGCATATTTGCCCCCACCCCCCCTTCTCACACTGGAATTATAAAGGCTTATGTGCTGTTTTAAGTATAAAAATACCTACTATCATATCATAGGTCAATTCCTCCCCTTGAAAGAAGTCCAGGATCCGCGCCTGGCGCTAGGACATACCTTTGACTGTTTTATACACTTCTTATTTTGCCTTTAACTGTACTATTACTAGGCTTAATACTAGATCATAATAAGGTAAGTGTATGCGAGTACATAAATCCAATCATTGCATGTCGCAGCCGCTTAACCGCGCTGCGTCACAGCAGATATGTCATTGTAACAATTGCACTGCAATTATCGTGATACTTGTGTATTAATGGACGGAACACCTACTTTCTTTGTTTTGTGCAATTAAAAACATTGGAAACACGCGTGAGCTTAGTACTTAATGCCACATGCCATGATATACGTACCGGGTGTTGCCTTGTATTGGATAGGAGCAATACATTCAAACTTACATCTTTCTTCTGTATACCTTTACCAAATTTCTACACTCGCGGTCAATGAATATGGGTCAGGTGGATTTTTTTTATTTATAGAAAATACTGGAAACATAACTTAAGTTTTCACCCGATCCGAAAAACACGGAACTTTATCGTCAGATGACTCCGTAGATATAAAAATAGCAACTCATGATTAAAAAAACTCTTATTACCATACATTTTAGGTGCTTTTCTTAAATGGTCTACCTACTTTTTTGTCTATTGCAAACCGACCTTACGACAATTTTAAAGTGTTTTTTGGATTAATTTATAAATTTAAGGAAATTCCAATACCTATAACCTGATTTAAAAATAGATTTTTATTTATATAGACTTTTATTTCTCTGTCTAGGTTTTCCAAAAGGTTGGGATATTTCCAAAAATGACTATGTACATCCCAGAACAGCCATATAGAACAGGTGTATTTGGGAAAAAAAAACAAACTTGTAGTTAACTATGTAGGTAGGCTATGTGAGGGTTAATTGTGAGCAAAATGATCTGAATATTTTTTAATATTTCGAAATTGATTATAAGCGTAATTCAGGAAGGCTTGTTCTAAAATTGGTGAACTTAGGAGGTGACCTTTCATTCCAAACTTAGGAGCTAAGATACTTAATGGATTAACTTACTGCATTTTAATAGAATTGCAACTTTGTGTAATTAATTATATATTATGTAGTAAAAGTCTGCGGACAAATTCATCAAAGTATGGCAGTGAGATGGAGCGACGACCTGGTAAAGGTTGCGGGTGCCCAATGGATGCGGGCAGCTCACGACCGATCTTTGTGGAACTCTCTGGGGGAGGCCTATGTTCAGCAGTGGACGTCAATTGGCTGATGATAATGATGATGATGGCAGTGAGCTCAGTGGTTCTTTATTATCAAGACTTAGTGCTAAAAAAACCTAGATCTATTTTAGTTAATTGAAATGGCAAGCACGATGACATCACTTGATGATTAACAACTCTCGTAATTTAGGTACTATGTAAACAAACGTCGTAACTGTACAGCTTGTATTTTTGATATTATCTCTAACGGTTGAAGGAAAGTAGTAAAGGACCTTTCATACATATGTTACACATACTTCATTTACGTTATATCGTTTTTAGGGTTCCGTACCCAAAATGGCAAACGGAACCCTTTTAGTTTCGCCATGTCCGTCTGTCCGTCTGTCCGCAGCATAGCTCAGTGTTAATACTAGAAATCTGAAATTTGGTACAGGTATACCAATTTCATGATTTTTTCATATTTTTTTGACCTACGGATCAAAAGTTAGAGGGGGGGGGACATTTTTTTTCCTTCTGGAGCGATTATCTCCAAAAATATTGACTTTAGAAAAAAAAACTTTTTTCAAGACCCTTATTCTTTTTCAGAGATCTATTCAATAATACCCTACACTATAGTTATTACAGCAAATAAAAAAAACCGGCCAAGTGCGAGTCAGACTCGCGCGCGAAGGGTTCCGTACCATTATCAATTTATTTATTGGCGTCTCCTCTGTTATTATAATAAGAGTAGGGTTTAGGGTCCAATGAATGAGACAATTACCAACTTCGTGTTTGAGCACTGGTTTATTCTTCACCAATTCGCGATATTAAAACATCAATCTTAAAATAACACAGCGTATAAAACTACGTCTGCAACTGACCATTTCGATGACAAGAATGCCCCCACCGATCATCAGTCAGGTTACTTATAGGACTTAGAGGGTTCGGGCGGGTGCAGGTGGCGTGACTTCATAGTGGCGTGATCGCCTGGTCGGTCAGGTCAGGTGCAGCTGTTGTTTTTGTACATTGATTACTATTGGATATTTTTCACATTTTAGATTCTACATGATGACGCCGCCGTCACGGCCATACTGACATACGCACGTCCTCGTGCGTGCAGCTTTACAACAAAGCATATCAGAATCGAAAGAATGACTTTAACTGTTCGATCATCCTGACTGATAAATTATCTTGGCTTGATACCACAAATGATAAATCAGGTTAGCCTGGCCCGAACGTCAGGACTAGCCTCTTAGATCCTTCTGCATGACACTGGAGGAGTCACTTCTTCTTTACCTGCTAGTCCGGGCATTGTTCTTTTTGCCCCTTTAGCGGAGTTATTGGTCCGGTGTCATTCAATCAAAACGTACCTTTTCCTTGGCTAGACCGGACATTATTATTTTTGTCCCTTTAGCGAAATGATTGGTCCGACCCGACATCTTTCAATCAACATATACTCATCTTTATTGGCTAGACCGGACACTAATACTTTGTCCCTTTAGCGTGCTTAAAACTGATTGGTCCGGCATAGCCCTTCAATCACATTTTTGTACTCCCTTTTTTTTTAGTTTTATTCTATTTAATTTTTCTTTTGGAAAGCTACTATCTCTATTATCGTTAACATTTGGCAAATGGTTATAGTGACAAAACGAATCAAACTATTGTCAATGTGACACGCCGCCGTCACGTCATCATGACTAGTTGACTATAATTTTCAATTTTTTTTATTAACTCTTTTTTTTTTTAATATCTAGTACAATGTTGATTCTATGTTGATTCTAGACCACTTACCTAACTTTTTGTTTTTACTATTTTATTTGTTTTTTTATTTTATATTTACTTTTATGTTTCTATTTTTTTTATCATTATTTTTTAAATCCGCATTTCGCCCTCAGCGTGACCATTTATTCTCCTTATACATGTTTATTGTAATAAGACATAAGTCAATGCTTTTTTTATAGACTATCTAGATTTTTTTTGACATAGCAATGTAAACCAAATTCAAATATGACCTTAATTTTAAACCGGCAATTTACATCGAACAATAACCACTTTTCACGCTTTTGTCATTGCTCAGAAATTTGTTTTGAGCTGACTTGACTTGTCTTAGCCATGATGTAGCGGCTGTACTTTTAACACATTTCTTATAGACACAAAATTCAATTTCAAATTTATTTCATTACCATTGCAAACATATGAAATAAACAACCAAAATATTTTTCTTCCAAATGTTCCACAAACAGGCCATAGATTAAACACAAATTTTGATTTATTCGAATTGCATTTGGAATATTTTTTGCCAACCCGTGATTCTTCAAATTTTCTCGCGCTCACTTTACGCTCAATATTCCCAGAAAGTCAAGAAAATGTTTTTTTTGTATGGAACATGTACGTTGTATTTGCTGAAAATCTGAACGACTCTCTGATATTTAGAGTGTAAGTACCTAAGATTTTTTTTTCTTTACTTTTGGGATGTTTTGAAACCTTTCAAGGAAGGAAGTACTTTCATTTTTTTTTAAGTTTTTTTTTTAACCCAGGTACTATGCACTAGATTACTAACTGACCAGATCAAAGAGTGAGGTAAGATAAGCAGCGATTTTGTTGACTTACGAGTACTTCGATCGATTTCACTGCATAATATTCTTTGATGATATTATATGGTATGTGATATTTCTGACCAAGTGAGCGTAATTTTAAGATAATATTGATTTCAGGGGCACAACGTTGGTCGCCAGTTCTTGTGTTTTTTTTTTTTTTACTTTTTTTTTTTGCTGATGTGTTGGTATATTTCCTTTAAAACGATATTTAGTCACTATTGCAAGCTCGCCGTCAAGCGATAGATTCTAGAATATAGAACTTCACTTTTTTTTTTTTTTAGGGAAGTTAGAACAAAAGTCGTTGTGTCAATTTTTTTGTATCAACTGATGCAGTTTCCTGTGAATATCAACTATCTATGTCATCAAAGTAACACTAAAGTCGAATTACAGGACTAAAGTTTTAACATTCCTATAAGGCCCTTAAAGGCTGCCACCCAAATTTGTTTCAAATTGTGACATCACGGTTGTCAATCAGTGATAAGTTTACTATGGGAGAACACGAAAATTGCTATTTTAACTGGGAACTAATAACTTCAATATGAATGTTGTACAAGTTTTTTTTTTTTTTTAACTACAAAGTGAACGGAGAATTTTTTTTTGTAGATTTAACTACACTATATCACAAAAATTAACACTAAGAATCAACACTATTGCACTCTGCACAGTGGTACCAGCGTAAATAATAAATTGAAAAAGGTCATGAGCTTATCCTGACCTAGAGGCCGTGTAAAATTATTCACCAATAGACAGCATGTCTCAAACTTTATAATTTTCACAATTAATTAATTGCAATTCTCATTTACATTTGTGCAACGAAAATGACAACACTTCAACGCTCATTAGCAGTGAAATTCTGACGCCGTAACTTAATCACGTTGTTATCGTGTTAAATTATTATTACTATTTGTCTATTATCATGTGCTGAAAACATGGAAATCCAAGAAATTGGCAGACGCTTTTTATTATATTCAAAGTCAATTAGTTAATCAAATTAAATATACTTTGATGCCGACCTGTGCCAGGTTATAGGCACACCTCATTTTAAAAATCAAAGTGTCCTCAATAAAGGCTGTTAGCTTTTATTTTTGCCTGTTGTCAACTTTTCTAGGTAAAGGATGTCAACGAATAAGTGCCGTTGATCAAGATTGCCAACAATAATGACACATTTTTCTATCATGTTTTACGTACAATTTTGAGATGCTATGTGATATGTAGTTGATATGTAGCACTCCAAACTAGGCTTTGAAAAAGAAAAATATCACCCAACTTTAGGTACTTTAACTGAAATGGTGTTTTTTTTATATTTTTGAAATTTAAAAATCACTTTCATGATTTATTAAAGTTGTTTTTTGCAGTTAAGCTATTGATACCGCCCTTCTAAGGAAGTTAAATCACTATATTATATTGTAATCAGTAAATATTGTAATTGACGCCGTCAACGCGACATATGTGTGAGCAAGTTTTTTAGCGTCAAGTCTTAGGGCAGTGTTAAAGGGCTCTCTTCTTTTTTTTTATTAAGCCAAAAGATATTTAATTGGTATTGGCTTGTGTTGTTTTTTGTATCTTTTTTTTTTGTTTTAATTAGTTCAGTCTTTGTGAACTTTAAACCATAAGCTATATGTTCCTAAAAAAAATCCGGATCATTTATCAATTTGGCCACTAATCCATGCCATTTATCAATTTGGCAACTATTCAAAGGCAAAGGGCACCTATTGGGTCTGATATTATAATCGCACATACGCATTGCAATTTCAGCGTTTTTTTTTTTTATTACTAGCTACATGGGTCTAGTAAGAGATTAGATTCAGTTGCAAATAACCAAGAGATAAGTAACCAATCAAATTGATTTAATTTCTCCGATTGTACTTATTCACGTGTTTGGGTGATTATCGATTAAGTTACTGATTTTTTTTTTTTTACGACGTTGACGATTTATTTCTTATCTCGTTAAGTTTTTGTCAATTGACCAACTATCAAACAAATTATTGTTTATTTAACAATAATTACGCATCAATGTCTCAGAAAAAGTTATAGGTACCGGAAATTGGGACACAAATTCCTACTTATGTTCTCATTATGATGTGACGCATCGTGATCGGTAAAATCGAATGATAAATCATGTACTATATTGTACGTGCAGATTGTTAATTACGGGATTATTAAGATACTTCTCAAAACTGCTTGTTCAAAAAATGACTCACCATTATTGCAATTCATAAGACTGCTTAGTCACAATTATATTCTACACCAGGCTCAAAGAGCCATGCAAAGCAGTTAAAATTATCACTTGTTTACTGGTATTTGCGGTAGGTATTGTTGCCCGTAGCTGAAGTTCCATCTTCCTTTTGTTTCTTGTACCGCATAGGACAGAAAGTAGCGTCGTGGTTGATGTAGTTGCACACGTAGCAGGGACCAGTAGATTTAGGTTGGTTTGTTTTTGTTCAAACGGCCGTCATAATCTTCACCACGGTGACCAATTTCTTCGCATAATTTGCAATTCTCTCGAAACTACTGTATCGATGTACGTAGTTTTATTGATGAAACTCCTGGGATCACTCTCTTTATAGGTGGCTTCCACATTCCTTAGTTTAGGTGTGAAACCGTGGAGAAAATTCTCTTGATCGATTCTGGTATGTTCGGATCCGATGGAATCATCTTTGACAGAGAATGGGCGAAAATACTACTCGTAGCTACAGCTTTCTACTGCGTCCAATCCAACCGAATAGGCCAACATTTAAGCGAATGTAGACTTGATTTGATGGCGAATTTGGGTTCGGCACTTCTGATATTGGCGTCTCCTCTGTTATTATAATAAGAGTAGGGTTTAGGGTCCAATGAATGAGACAATTACCAACTTCGTGTTTGAGCACTGGTTTATTCTTCACCAATTCGCGATATTAAAACATCAATCTTAAAATAACACAGCGTATAAAACTACGTCTGCAACTGACCATTTCGATGACAAGAATGCCCCCACCGATCATCAGTCAGGTTACTTATAGGACTTAGAGGGTTCGGGCGGGTGCAGGTGGCGTGACTTCATAGTGGCGTGATCGCCTGGTCGGTCAGGTCAGGTGCAGCAGTTGTTTTTGTACATTGATTACTATTGGATATTTTTCACATTTTAGATTCTACATGATGACGCCGCCGTCATATTATTAAAAAAATACAGTTAAATCAACCTACCTCAAAAACTATAGGAGATAATTTAATCAAACCAAAAATCGTTGATAGAGTTTATTAACGTGCATAACATATATTTTTTTTAGAATTTTATGTCGCGTAGTTTAAAAAATAGAGGGGGGGGGACACATTTTTCAGACTTTGAGAGCTGATATCTCGAAAACGATTGGCTTAAATAAAAATTAGATATATAAACCTTCCTATCATTTTCAAAGACCTTTCTATTTATACCCCATACGCTTACATACAACAAAATTTTTTTTTCTATCCCTCAGTTACATGTATGGAGGGCCCCCACCCCAATGGTTTTTTTTACAATTTAGTATCATAATCCTGTAGCGGTTCAAGCAACACATATTCTTACCAAATTTCGTTACTGTAGCATTTATAGTTTCCGAGTAAATCGGCTGTGACAGACGGACAGACGGACAGACGGACATGACGAATCTATAAGGGTTCCGTTTTTGCCATTTTGGCTACGGAACCCTAAAAACATCCCTACTTCACCAGTTGGTACCCGAATTTTTTTTTCTAGTTTTTATTGTACTACTTTGTTGGCAAGATTTATATTGTATACCTGTACCAAATTGCAGATTTCTAGTATTAACGGCCACTCAGCTATGCTGCGGACAGACGACAGACGGACAGACGGACATGGCGAAACTATAAAACATTTGTACCTATACCGCAAGTACCATTCCTTCATGTCGAATGTTTATCTCATCACATTTAACGTTACCGTAACGAAATTACGATTGCTACTCGTATTCGTTTACCTGATTGATTTTACGGAATTTTTCATAAGATGCGTGACTTTGTAACATAATTTTTGCTGTTTACGTGAAGTGATTATGTGGAAAAGATAGAGCCTTTCCACTAAGTATTGTGGATGCGTTTCATAACATAATCCACAAATCACACCTTGTACATGTACATACAGCTCCTTCCCATATTATAATATTTTTCCAAACAGAATAGACATGAAAAAAAAACAAATACTAAAACCGACTTCAAGTAATTTCTCCAAGATCCCTTCATTTGATTCTGTCTTGGTGTCAACGGGACCATTGCGGAGTAGGTAACTTACCCGTTTTATTTGAAAAAAAAAAACTAAAAAAAGAAAATCTGTACAATGATTCTCAGAAATTTAATTAACATACATACAAAAACCAGTCGATTTGAGTTGAGAACCGCTCCTTTTTTGAAATTTAAAAAAATGTTTAGTAGAAATAGATTTGTCACGAGTAATGTCGACGGTGACAGAACAATCTTGCGCACGTGCGCTGCGCAGCACAATAATGTCCGCGTGTGGTCGCACGCGCACGGTTCGGATGCCTCTCTAATTGTAGTTATTTGTGCAATGACTGAGTTGATTCGAGCGTTTGATCTTTATTTATTTTCATATTTTAAAGACAAACGGGTCTTAATCGCGTAAACTTACGTTTAATTAAATCCTGACGTTTCGGGCATGACGTTACACCCGTGGTCGCAGGCCTGCGACGGTCTCGCCAGTCTGCCTGCGACCACGGGTGTAACGTCATGCCCAAAACGTCAGGATATAATTAAACGTAAGTTTACGCGATTAAGACCCGTTTGTCTTTAAAATATGAGTGATAATGGTGAAAGTTTAAGTCAATTTATTTAACGTATTCATTGCAACGTATTCATTTATTAAACGGATTGCATATACCCGAGAAATTTGACCGGTGGTTGCTAAGACCGAGTGGCCGAGGGGTACAGGCATCAGCCGCGAAAGTTGAGTACGTGGGTTCGATCCCCACCTCGGACATTAGGTGATCTTGGTCGTTTTTCTTTGGTATATGACATCTAATATTTATAATCAATTTATTTATTTTCTCGTAGGCAAAATGAGAAATGCTATAAAACTGTATTAATAGCAGTAACATTGAAATTCGTAAGTCGGGCCTGTTTATTAAAAGCTTGTAACTTGTAATACAAGCGGAAGTCCTTATCTAATTAATGGCGATAAAAAGAGACTTCCACTTGTATTACAAGTTACAAGCTTTTGATAAACAAGCCTCAGGTGCCTGTTTCTGGAAAGCATGTACTTTGTAATACAAGTGGAAGTCTCTTTTTAACACTGTTAATTATGTAAGGACTCCCGCTTGTATTACAAGTTTTCGAAAAATAGGCCACTGACCTTTTAGACATAAAATTATAAGAAAATAAGTCCCTTACTACTTGTCATTGTTGTTGTCATTGTTCCATGGTTCTAGAGTGCCCGAGGGTTCCATTTAATGTACATTGCTGTTTACTTGTCAATAATTTTGTTAAAGTTTCCATTGTTTCCTAAATCGTATCTAACCCGCCATAGAAATAAGAAAATAATAACCATGACTTCAGACATGCAAAAGCAAAAAGCAAACCTATTTTAAATAACACTAGAGGTCATTAAAAACACATCAGCCACGTTTTACGCATATCTATATTTACAAAAATGCCTATTTCATTGGTGGGTGAATATCTGAGCGTTTCAACCGCCTAATTTTGGTGGCATCATTTTGCCGAAGTTTCCATTCGTTACAATGTGCTACTTTATAATTTGAAGGAGGCACGGTACCTTACACAAGTTACAAAGTATAACATTGAGACGTTTAGAAACTTCGGCAAAAATGATGCCACCAAAATTAGGCGGTTGAAACGCTCAGATATTCACCCTGGTATTTAAGTATGGTGGTGGTGAAGGTAGCAGGAGTCCGCTGGATGCGGGTGGCGCAGGGCCGGTCTTTGTGGCAATCTTTGGGGGAGGTCTATGTTCCGCAGTGGACGTATTTCGGCTGATATGATGATGATGGTAGTTATGGTTTTCATTTATGCATTTTCTTTCCATCCAGATAAAAAATACTAACCTTTAGAAATAAAAAAATACACTACAGTAATTTATTTATATTATCATCATCATCATCATCACCCCATAGTCGTCCACTGCTGGCCTTCCCCAATTCGCGCCACCATACTCGGTCCTCAGCTCTCCGCATCCAACCACTTTCCTTGGTTGTATTGTATTATACTTACTATTTATTTATATACATTTTTTATATTATTCCAATAAATTTTACAGCATGACAGAAGAACTAAAGTATTGCGGTATACAAATACAAAAACTTAAAAACTAATTCAATTTAGGCGACGACATAACGAACGATTTAAATATCGCTAATTAAGGCGAGGTAAGCGTAGAATTCCCGTTTGTTTTTTTCAGTTTTCTCAATAATACTACTTCCTTATGAAGTAAAACTTATATATGTTACATTTAAGAACTCGATCTATCGCGCATTGATTAGTATTAAGTATTTAAACAAACTTTGCCCTATAAAAAACGATCCCAAACATAGGTCTAATCTCTGCATGAAAACTCATTTTGCTAAGAAACTACATAACTTTACCAAGAAAAAAATATATCAGAAGAAACGTCAAAGTCTGTGTCAACGATTAACAAGAAGAAATCATTAATATTGTAAGAATTATATTTCATCTTACAAAATATGTGAAATTATTCTACCGGATCGCTCCTGCTGTCATCTTTCAGTCCCAATCGGGACCTGTTGGAGGGAGGACGTACGTCAATTTTGCGCACCGCTGTCGTCAACCAAACTATCTTTAAGATTGGTGTGATAACACATAAAAAAATGTTATCATCACTGGGGCTTCGGAGACTGAATAAATATAAGTGGTGAGTGACTAAATTAATAGAATTATGTTATTCAATATATTAAACCAAAACAATAACAAACATATTACACAGTATAGATAAAAACAGTAGGATGACTACTGGTGATAAGACCATGACACATTTTGACATGACGAAAATAGTGAAATAATTAAAAATGGTACCTACTCGTATCTATTAAAACTAGGATTTCATATCCATAATAGTTCGTTATCATCCAATAAAATTTTAAAAACACAATTTATTTTGGAATCCGAATTATTTTATGAAATGTTTTGCAAGCAGTCGCACTATATTGATTTAAACTTTCACGACTATCACTCATATGTTAAATACAAACGGGTCCTAATCGCGTAAACTTACGTTTAATTATATCCTGACGTTACACCCGTGGTCGCAGGCAGACATGAGTATCAATAAAATACTACTAATAATATACTATCAATTAAAAAAATTATGGAAAATAATGCGAATTGTTACGAAACATATCGAGAATCAGTACATTTCGAGTCAAGTGCGAAAAAAATTAAGTACTAAAGGAGTGGAGATAAATTAAAGCACGACCGAAGGGAGTGCTTTAAATCGACACGAGTTACGAATTTCGTTTCCGCACGTGTATCGTACGACGTTTTTCAGTACATATGGCCCTCTGAAGATTTTGACCTGACGTAAAATGAACCACTTCTCGCACAAGCGCGTAAAAATGCGCAATCTGTACTGAGAAATAAGCTTTTCATAAAAAAAATTGAATGGAAAAATATACGAATGACTAAAGTTGCTATAGGGAATGGCACCCACTATGTTACATTTGCATGTAGGGTAAATTAATAAAAATTACAAAAAATTGAAAATTTTACTTGATAAATGTGATCTATTTTCTATACCAATGGGGTCCATATTGGCTCACATAATTTTACTTGTCATATTATTTTTCATACTAACGTTTTTTGATCATAATAATCATTTGTCATATTTTTTTTGCCTACAAATTTGTTGTGTATAAATTTGTATTACCAACATCATTGCTCATAATTATCTGTAGTCAGATTTTTAAACGACATAATGTCATTTCTAACTATTCATCATGACTCATAATGATTTTTAAAATAAACTTATTAATTATAAACTTATATTGTATACGTATTTGAAAGCATAATATTACCAAGATATTGGCTCCTAAATAAAAATTGGTATTGGTGAACAAAATTACGATGAATGTTGTGTGAATTTTTTTTTCATTTGTGGTCGAATATCGCGGCCATTTTTGATTTTAGGGAAAAGTTTTCTGGGTTGCGACAAAAAAAATAACCTCGAAGACTAAGGCGGGAGCAAAGCTCCCGCCTTAGTCAGTAATAACACAGATAAACTTGACCATGTACAGTGATCGTACTAATAATGTGGATGACGTTAAATCACCTATAGAATGTTTTCAAAAAATATTTTTACTATTACTATTTTTACTAAAACGAAAGTGTCATTTGAAATAAGTAAGTTGAGTTAATAATGCCGTTCTTTTACTAATGTTTTAAAGTACCCAATTGAATGTCGAATTTACAAGAATATTGTTATAATTTACCCCTTTTGGAGATACGTGACAAAAACATGTACGTACTGTGATCAAAACATACTAAACATAGAACCAACATTCAAATGCATTTAGGAGATAACACAATATATCAGAAATATAGAGCCAAAGAAAATAGTATTAAAGACTGTATCGTTTATTATAAATACAAGTTTAACCTGGTCTAACTTTTGAAATATGTATTATTTTGCGTTTCTATGTTCTGAGTGTATGGTGTGTATGTAATGTATGGCTACTTTGCAAATTGTTTCTTTTAGGGGCTTTATCGTGCTTAAAATATTGCCTATCAAACGTATTTCGGACAAACCAATACAGCTGAATGTAATACTATTTCAGCGACTCCATGGTACTATTTTAAGAAGCAATAGGTCAAGATGCTACCCGAGTATATTATCTAAACGGAGTCTTCATGATTCCCCAATCAGGCATACACAAATAAAATGTGGTGGATTTTATGTTTTACATAAAATCGGATTTTTACACAACGTTTTAGATGCCCTTCACTTTCTTATGCGTGCGAGAACAGCAAAGCAGCTATAAGAATCAGCCATACATAAAATCCTTAATGAAACACCATGGGCTTGATCCATAGTTAGAACAGGTAGATATAAATGCTCCATGACAGTTATATTAGATGTCAAAGTCAAAATACACGTAAGCTACATACCATATTCTCTTTAAAGTATCCTTTCACAAATTCAGGTCATTTTTTTGGGCAATATAAGAGCTATGGCAATATCTAAATGTTTGACATTAGACGAAGCACATGAAAGCGTGTCTTTCAAAGTACGATTTTTTTGTGTGTGATGTCGTCTTTTTCGCAAAACGTAAATTTTCTTGTAATAAATACTTGTCCGAAATATTTTTTTATTACTCAGGAGATCAGGATTTTGGATTGGGTTAGTTGTGTCTAATCCAGATGGTTTACGTCGAGTTTCTAGGATGAAATGTGTACCTTATTAAAGCAGTAATTAGACACATGTATATTTTTATATAAACATGTAATATAAAAAAATATGGCCAAGTAAAGTCGTATTTATAATAAATGACACACCCTTTCATATAGGCCTCACAAATTTTATGATAGCAGCAAGTATACCCTGGGTGTAACTACAAAATACAACCAATACATCTTACATCCTGTATAAATGTAATGGATTTACTCGCGATTATTATATTACTTTGTGAAATATGCAGCACGGAAGCTAAAAGCATTATCCTATAATTCAAAATTAGGTACGTTATTTTTGCGTCATCTGCATGATTAGTTCGACCCCTGATCATCATGTATAATTATATACTTTTTTTGTGGACAGTCCTAATATCAAAAAATTTTGAAAATCAGCATGTTTGCATCATTTTTTATGAAATTGTATGCCTGATACGCATTATAGGACCGCGGATCTATAACGAGTTTCGTATTAAATATTAATGGGATAGTTTCGCATCCGTGTATTTTCTAAATTTACCGTCTACTTTACACATGGCTTGCTAGAGCTTGCCAGATTATAAATTAATCACTTATATTATTATTATGTTACACTATGTAGTTTCGATTCACACTAGTCACATAGTTGTAGTACTGTAAATATTTTCACTATGAGTATTACAGTATCACGTCATCATTGACGGCGACTGTCACGGGTATTAGCGGAGGCTGGATGACTCTTAAAACTAGCGTTGAGAGGTCAAAGAATATGGCCTTAAGTACCTACTGTTGCGTGGGTCATCAGTAGACCCCGGATTGTTGTGGCGGTGATGTCACAATAGGGTGGTTTGGGGAGTAAATGGAATGGTAGAACAAAATGATACGTAAATTATAAGATAAGATAAAAATATATATTATTTTACTAGAGAAAAACATAATTTCATTTACTATATGTAATCGAATGAATTTTAATAAAATCACAATATTTTTTTCCAGTGAATTTATCAATTTTTTTTTTTATATTAATTTACTAGTTTTCGACAAAAAAACTGACCGGTCAAATAACCAATTCGTTCCACTGCTCCATTCAGAAAATGTGGGGGTATGTATGCTACATAAACATAAATATTAGAATAAACTTTATATGCATAATCAATGTATGCAAACAATACAGAGCTATATAAAGTTTGACCTTAAATTTAAACTGTTTGCTTTATTTGCAACTGCATGTCACATAATATGTAATTTTTTTATATTATCTTATCTTATAATTTACGTATCATTTTGTTCTACCGTTCCATTTACTCCCCAAATCACCCTATTGTGACGTCACTGCCACAACAATCCGGGGTCTAGTCATCAGTTGTAGACGTGTTGAAGACGACTCGAATCGAATAATTTGAATAAACGTTTTCGACGGAGCGATTACGAAGGACACGTGTAGAGTTTTCGCTACCATTCCCAGCTTCTGCAAAAGTGCCACCTAGCGTAGCGGGAAAACATGCTACGGGCTACGCCGTAGCATTCGTAGCACGTATGCGGAATTGACTACTTGACAGTTTTCGGAAAAGAATCCTAAGGTCAGCCGTACACCTGTAAATTCTTACGTAAGTTGTAGAGACAGAGCTATACTAAGGAATGAGTTCGTGATTATTCGCCTCTCGTTCCTTATTGTAGCTCCGTCCCTACAACATGAAAAATTATTTATTCGTTTAAAATATGTTGTGAATGACAATGATAAAGTACCATGGAGCTAGTAAGTAAACAAATTTATACCTGTGTCCGGAGAGCCCGTTCTTCCCATACAATAGTTAATTTAACCAATTTAATCTAATCTTACGGTCGGCTCTAATAATATGTATACGATTTTGATCCTTATGCCCTTGGCATACGTTCCGAAATGTATACATATTATTAGACGTGACTGTACAATTCTACTTATTTATACATTCGTTACATGTTATGCTTTACTTATATTGTGCGTACAACTTACGTAAGAACTTACAAGTCTAATCCCAGCCTAATGAGCGCTTCCTTATTTGATGTCCTGTCCTTACCCTTTACTTTCTCTAAGAACTCAAGTTGTTTATTTTAATGTGATGTGATGTCATGCAATGCAAAAATAGCTCTCTGCGTTTTGATTCTTATAAAGTACAGCCAAGGGCATATATGTACGTATAGGTACACTTTTTTACTTATGCATGCAGCATACGGTCTAAAAAATAATTTATAATATTTATGCCCTTTGTTATGGACCTACCTAAAAATACCTGGGTTACATATTTTTCTGTCAATAGACTTTCAATAGACTTTGTTGTCTTTGGCACATATGGTGGAACATGAAACATAAGGGGTGTACCGATAAAAAACTGGCAAATTCAAATGAAAAAATCGGACCGATATAGTTAGGTAGCTATAATTTTATGCTTTGGAAATTAACCAGGAAGTCTTAACTTAGCTGACTGTAGTACTTTTGTGTCACTACTGCATTTCAGGCACTCACAGTACAGCTTCTTCCAAACTGTCTTTTCCAAACATTTTTTTTCTTTTTTTGTATGCAGTTTTTTAAATGATGGGACTGTTGTCAATATATCTGGCTATTCTTGCCGTGTTCCTTAAGATATCCTTGACTTATGCATACTATCCTTCTTACTTTTTGGCACTGATTTCGTTTCATAAAACTATGCCAAAGAGACTAATATTTGCATAGGATTAAATAATTGATTAAAGACCCATAAAAATTTCACATAATATGTGACATAATTCCTTTCACAGAGTATTACTGCACCCAAGGCAGGGGTATATTAAAAAAAACATGGAGATTAACCAGAAATATAGGTCACTTC
>JALPQI010022393.1:0-31926 GCA_025490895.1 Thaumatotibia leucotreta
CTGTTTAAGAAACGGGTTTCTTGTTTCTTATTAGTCAAATGATTCTACCGACTTGTTATAGTTGTTATTATTCAATTTCTAAAAACATGACAAAAATAATCAAGTGCGCCATAACGTCTAGCATCGGATTTGAACCCAGATCATTGCGTTAACAGCCAGCGTTAGACCAACCGCGCCATCGCCGCGTCTATTTAACGGGCAAAAATTGTGAACTCATCCCTCGCGTAGCTAGACTACTTAGTTTGAAATTATAGATAACACACACATACGCGGCAGCATGAGCGTTCGTTTGCATGCGAGTTTCTATGTGTGTATCGCGCATCCGTGGTAAGATGCTTGCACTTGTGAGCTGTAAAGGAGACTTTTTTGTCGACTGTACCTAAGTATATATATATATGTATCTATCTATTATATATCGATTTGTGTAAAGATGTCCAAAAATATTTAATATTCATCTTTCGGCGCAACATCTTTGACAAATGTTTATTGAATATCGCCAATCAAAACTTTGATGGACCAATCACAAGTATTTAGCGTTTTAAGTCTTTATAGGTTGATATTAAAATTAATTACTGTGATGCATTGAAGAGAGGGTGACATTTGTCAACTAAAATTTGGGACCGTTTTTGAAAGGCAATTTGCTGCGACCATAATATAACATGGACGTCTAACGCCAGCTTAAAAATGCCTCCAAAACCAATTGTTCAATTGTGCCAAGATGGGCTGGACATGGCGCTTTTCTTCAGGACCGTTTTTGAAAGGCAATTTGGTATGCCGTGCGGCTTCCATGTTTTATTTATTCGTAGGACCCTCATTGGTCTCCTATTGCAGGTGCAGTGGTCTGTAAAGGCGACAGTGGAGGCGGCCTCGTGTTCCCCGAGACAGAGCGTGGCGTCGTGCGCTGGTACCTCCGCGGTATCGCCTCCACCGCACCCGTATCGCCCACCGGCCACGGCTGCAACACAAACACCTATATCGCCTTCACGCATATTATCAAACACGATAGCTTCATTAAGGCGCATCTCAACGCGCCACCTTATTCAAATCGAATCGCCGATCATCAAGTGTGGTCGATTGAAAATAAATGATACGTAGTGAATATTTGTTTTATTTCATTCGTAGCCAAGTTGGTAGTGACCCCGCCTATGAAGCTAGAGGTTCTGGGTCCGAATCCCGGCGAGGGCATTCTTTGCGTATTTATTTATCACAAATGTTTGTTCCTTGGTCGTGGCTGTGTATTATGTATGTACCTAAGTATCTATATATGTATCTATCTATTATATATCGATTTGTGTAAAGATGTCCAAAAATATTTAAGTATTATTCATATTTCGGCGCAACATCTTTGACAAATGTTTATTGAATATCGCCAATCAAAACTTTGATGGACCAATTGGCTTATAAATGGCGGATTATACCTAAATGGCGTTTTAAGTCTTTATAGGTTGATATTAAAATTAATTACTGTGATGCATTGAAGAGAGGGTGACATTTGTCAACTAAAATTCAGGACCGTTTTTGAAAGGCAATTTGCTGCGACTATAATATAACATGGACGTCTAACGCGAGCTCAAAAATGCCTCCAAAACCAATTGTTAAATTGTGCCAAGATGGGCTGGACATGGCGCTTTTCTTCAGGACCGTTTTTGAAAGGCAATTTGGTATGGCGTGCGGCTTCCATGTTTTATTTGTTCGTAGGACCCTCATTGGTCTTATTGCAGGTGCAGTGGTCTGTAAAGGCGACAGTGGAGGCGGCCTCGTGTTCCCCGCGACAGAGCGTGGCGTCGTGCGCTGGTACCTCCGCGGTATCGCCTCCACCGCACCCGTATCGCCCACCGGCCACGGCTGCAACACAAACACCTATATCGCCTTCACGCATATTATCAAACACGATAGCTTCATTAAGGCGCATCTAAACGCGCCACCTTATTCAAATCGAATCGCTGATCCTCATCTAGTGTGGTCGATTGAAAATAAATGATATATAGTGAATATTTGTTTTATTTTATTCGTTTTTTCATTGTAGAACTATATTGTGTATCAAGTCAAGTCAAACTATTCTTTATTCAAGTAAGCTTATTAAGTTATTAATAAGCATTTTCAATATAGTTTGACACTATCGAGAGAGCATTCAAATAGTCTGACACTATCGAGAGAGAAAAAAAATCTACTACTGGTTCTAACTCTATACCGTTCCTGACAAGAACCATTAAGAAATTCAGGTGGACTTATTTTTTCAAAACAGTATAATAATACATCTAATTAAAATAACATGCATTAAATAATTTATTACAGAAATAAAATGATTTTATATACATTTGTATAAAAAAGAGACATAAATAAAGGATAATAATAATAAACATAAATAATTCTGAATGTACAAGTTCACAATATTAATATCAAGCGAGGTATTACTAACCTAAGGAGACTCTTAGAAGCCCGACGCCATAGGCGAAGGGCGTTTAATGACTCTAGTTTGTATTCCGCTTACCGATCGTGATGCATACAATGTTTTTCAACACGCAATCAAATAAGTTTTAAAACCCTCATTGGTCCTATTGCAGGCGCAGTGGTCTGTAAAGGCGACAGTGGAGGCGGCCTCGTGTTCCCCGAGACAGAGCGTGGCGTCGTGCGCTGGTACCTCCGCGGTATCGCCTCCACCGCACCCGTATCGCCCACCGGCCACGGCTGCAACACAAACACCTATATCGCCTTCACGCATATTATCAAACACGATAGCTTCATTAAGGCGCATCTCAATGCGCCGCCTTATTCAAATCGAATCGCCGATCATCAAGTGTGGTCGATTGAAAATAAATGATACATAGTGAATATTTGTTTTATTTTATTCGTTTTTCCATTGTGGAACTACATTGTGTATCAAGTTAAGTCAAGTCAAACTATTCTTTATTCAAGTAAGCTTATTAATAAGCATTTTCAAATAGTCTGACACTATCAAGAGAGAAAAAAATCTACTAGGTTCTAATCTAACCCTACACCGTTCCTGAAAAGAAACAGTAAGAAACTCAGGTGGACTTATTTTTTAAAAACAGTATAATAATACATCTTATTATAATATCATGCATTAAAGAATTAATTACATAAAAAATGATTTTATAGACATTTTTATAAAAAAGAGAGATAAATAAAGGATAATAATAAACAAAAACAATTCTTATTGTACAAGTTCACAATATTAATATCTAATTAAGTGTCAGAAAAAGAAGCGTTCGAGAAACCGGCCTCTGGTCCATATACTTACCACAAAACTTTACAAGCGTACAATTCTACAAAAAGTTCAGTACTGGTGGCGGAAAAAATATCGGAAACCCTCATTGGTCTCCTATTGCAGGCGCAGTGGTCTGTAAAGGCGACAGTGGAGGCGGCCTCGTGTTCCCCGAGACAGAGCGTGGCGTCGTGCGCTGGTACCTCCGCGGTATCGCCTCCACCGCACCCGTATCGCCCACCGGCCACGGCTGCAACACAAACACCTATATCGCCTTCACGCATATTATCAAACACGATAGCTTCATTAAAGCGCATCTCAATGCGCCACCTTATTCAAATCGAATCGCCGATCCTCATCAAGTGTGGTCGATTGAAAATAAATGATACATAGTGAATATTTTGCTTTATTTCATTTGTTTTTCCATTGTGTATTTCCAAGCGAGGTATGTACGGTATCACTAGCGAGTGTTAAAAGCCCGACTCCGTGGGCGAGGGGCTTTTAATGACTCAAGTTTGTATTCCGCTTACCGATCGTGGTGCATATGTCGTAGGATGATTTGATACTTCGAATCTTCGCGAAAATCCTAGGGGTTTTGCAATCTAACCTAACCTAACCTATTATCCGCGTTTTCGCATAACCCCTTAGGATTTTCGCGAAGATTAGAAGTATCAAATCATCCTAATACGTCACATAGGTAAAATGTTTTTCATCACGCTTGCGAGCATAAAGAATAGTTTTAAGACAGAATATTAAACAATATTTTCATCACACTTGTTTTCTAAGCGCGCCATTGCTTCCATGCATCGCGGGAGTTATAGAAAAGTGAAATTGCCTAGGGAGTTATAGAAATGCTAGTACGACATTTAATAATATTTTGTCTTAAAACTTATTTTTTTGTCCGCAAGTATGATAAAAACATTGTATGCATCACGGTCGGTAAGCGCAATACAAACTCGAGTCATTAAAAGCCCTCCGCCTACGGTGTCGGGCTTCTAGTACTCTCGTTAGTAATTCCGTACTTACCTCCCTTGATGCACAATGTACTAATGTATTTCCTTTTTTTCATTATTAATTTATTACTTAAGTACCTACCTAAAAACCGAATATTCAAATTCAAAGTCTGAGACAAGTGTCAGTGTGACAATGTTCTAATTTCAAATTGGTAAAAGTAACATAGAACCTACGAACAAATAAAACATGGAAGCCGCACGCCATACTAACTTGCCTTCATAATGAATTTCAAAATCAACCTATAAAGACTTAAACCGCCATTTAAAAATAGTTGTGGTCGATCAGTTTTGATTGGGTACCTATATTCTTAAAACATTTGTCAAAGATGTTGCGCCGAAATATGCGCGGTCGGTGTTGCGAAAAGCTATGTCCTGCCCATCTTGGCACAATTGAACAAATGTTTTTGGGGACATTTTTGAGCTGGCGTTAGACGTCTATGTTATACAACCCTTTGACTTTGTATGGGGAAGTTACAAACTATAACAGATATCGAAATCTGTTCTTAGGAACCATGGCCCCGTTTTTGGATTTAATAATTGCCATACCATTATTATTAAACTTAAAAACGGGGCCTTCCTAAGAACAGATTTCGATATCTCTAGTAACTTCCCCATACAAAGTGAAAGGGCCGGCGGCGGCATTCAAGTACCTACTGAAAAATAAACCATCATTGTTTAAAAACAATGCATTTTATTAGTTTTAGATATCATGTTTCTTAGTAACATTTACTATTTAAGAGCTACACAATCGATATCAACATGAAATTTTATTTTACAAAAAGTGCGGGTTCGATTTCTGGGCCGAGTACACGTATTTTTGTAAGTGTATGAATACAGTTTTTCTTTTTACTAAAATCGATCTCACGGTTCCTAAGACAAGAATTCGCAATCTGTTATGGTTTCCAAAACCGCCATACTGACCCATTTAGATTAATTGCCCTGTATATGGTCGCAGCATAGAACCTTATAAATCTTATAATATAGGGCATAGGGGTAGCCTAATATAGTAAAAATGGATAAGCAGTAGGTACCTAAATTCCCTAAACTATGAGCCAGCATCATACCATATTTCAGATTCCACAATTTTATTGAAACTCATTTGTAAATCGCTGATAGACTTCTTTATATCATTATTTGCTTTGATTATGTCTTTGATGGCTTCAATTATTTCTTCATTATCTTTAACTGTGTCTTTACTTGTTTCTGCCAGTACCTTATTCAACGATACTATTTCTTTAGTATTTTCTATCAGAGGTTTGTCTTCAGAATACTGACAATATTTCGAAGAAGACTTTCGCTCGATAAAATGATTCTTCTTTTTCGACACATTAAAAATGGCGTCATTTAGTTTTGAAGTAAGAACTTCTGTGTAACTAAATTTGTAATAATGCGTTTTATCGCATATTACGTTATCGGAACCCGTGAACCATAATGTATTGTTAAATGGAAACCGGGAAAAAAGACTGGAATGAAATCGTATAAAACGTACATTGGAGAACCATCTCCAGTATCTAAACATTCCATTTTCGATGCCTTCGAATTTATTGAGCATTTCCACCTGCATTTCTAACGCCATAATGCTGCCATTTTTTGTAAGTTTGTTGACGTCATGAACAGTAGCACCAACCATGAGGTTCATCATTACAAAAGCAATGAAAATCACAAAGAACAAGAACAGGATACGGGTAAAGATGATCGTCGCGACATCTACATTAGTTTGCGCTGCGTGACTATCTCCAAATAAATCTTCATATTCAAACTCTGATGACATCATCACTAGAGTTTTAAGTATAGCGTCCCAAGGGTTGTTGAAGGGAAATTCCAGCTGATACTCTACCATAAAGCATATTCCAAAGGCAATCACCAACCATATGAATAATCCCATAATCTGAAATGATATAACAGAAAATTATGACAAGGTTTAGAAGCTCATGTGTCTATTTTTCTTCCTCGTCATTGCTGAGGGCTACGAGCAAAATGGAACCTAACTTTCCTCTACTGCGCACGGCAATAAGTAATTTACAGGGCGTCCGATTTCTATGGGACATGAAGGGAAAGTACCTTAAATATTCTAGAGAGGATATTTTACTGAAAGAAGACTTTATGTTATTTTTAAAGGCAAATAAAACTGCATTCAAAGTTTTTCAAATAAATACTTGCTTCACCCTGAAATCAAACCAATTACAATTTATTTTCGAATTTTGAACTAAATATTTTTGGTCTTTCTTTTGTTTTGGGTACTGTTTCTTAGAGCGCTCGTACACCTGTAAGTTCTTACGTAAGTTGAAGGGACGGAGCCATACTAAGGAATGAGAGGTGAATATTACCATCTCATTCCTTAGTATAGCCACGTCCCTATAACTTACGTAAGAACTTACAGGTGTACGGCTGGCCTTAAGAAAAATTGTTATCTTTTATCCATTCTTTCGAATGACATCATAAAATTGTGAAAAAAATGTTTTCGTATTAAAGTAGGTTCGATGCCTAGAAAACCCTAGATTTTTTTGGATTTTTTATCAAAATAAAATTATAGTATTAATAATAGATATTTATTTTTAGATTACCTTTCTACGATATTTCAGGTAAGTACTTTCCCGTCATGTCCCATAATCTTGAGACACCCGGTATACTGAACACTCAAGATGGCCGTCTGCCGTGGTTCCATATACGAGTTATAAACCACCATGAGGAAAGGGATTTTTATGCCGTATATTACCTCCTAATGCGTTTATACGCATAGTTAATAGGAGAGGCCTACGTCCAGCAATGGAATATCATAGGCTGATGATGATGATGATTCTTGAGACTAAAAGAAGCATGACTTTTGCGAGTTTTGGTCATAGTAAAAAAAATCGTCACACTTGCATTCTAAGGCACCATTGCTTGCATGCATCGCGGGAGTAATAGAAAAGTGAAATTCCCTATGGAATTTCACTTAGATACGATCACGTCGAGTGGAGTCACTTCGTTGTGCCAATATAAAAACAAAATACCTGGCAAATTTTGATAGCGACTGTCCGAAGCATGAGTACGTATACTCCTAAGACGGGAATCATGGCCAGTAAGAAGAATGCCCGTAGCCAGGTCAGCAGCAGTGCCAAGCAGGCAACATGTCGCTGCCAGGACGACTCCAGGGGTGAGAAGCAACTAAAGGCCAGGGGTACTGCAGCTGCTAACAAGAGCCCGATTGTTGACACCCATGACTCTAGCTGCTTGAAGTAGGGCAGCCCTTGCCGATACATCCACATACATTCCTGAAAGCAGTATAGTCGCTTCTTACTCAAAATATACCTGGATGCTTAGCACATGATTGGTACGTCAGTATGTCGCCGCGATAGATTTTCCATCATTTAGAAAAGAGGGATGGATAGTCTTATCTCGCGGCGACATACTGTCGCACTAATCATGTGCTAAGTCTACTGATCTGACAGTTAGCTCAATATGAAGCTTGAGTTGTGATATTTGTGATCTAAATGAGTATTCTTTTTTTTGTTAATGTAAATTGTTGACACTTTGTTATTTGGATCGTGAGGGTAAAAACTGTCCCATAATTTTCAGGCACTATGGAATTTTTCCTATTTCTTACTATCACACAAAATATAATATGAGGTAATGGTCACGTAATAGGAAAATATGGCACTTTTGTGTTCCGTTAGGATCGAAGGACTTGTGTATGAAACATACAAAATGAATGGAAATATTAATTGTTAAAGCAATAATCATCATGTGATCCATTCTCAAATGATTCGTTCACAGAATAGAGAGAAAAACAGTGAAATAAATGAGAAATAGGCATTCATGCAGGCACAGTATGAGTAATATACCTAGTTAGTTAAAATGTCTTACCTGAGCTAATAATATAATTATAAAGACATATATTATTGAGCACCAGCCGTAACTTTGAATGCAAGAAGCATCCATTTTCAATTTTTCGCCAACCGTGTTATTCCTTTCCGTGGCATTTTTTTCAATAAATGAAAAAATTATAAACATATTGAATACAACAAGAAATAACATATAAAATGCCGCCATAGATCTAAACACGGGTAATATGCATTTCCATTTCAAACATATGAGACTCTCTAACAGAGGATGATTTAGCAATTTTCTTTGACCACATTTCACTAGATCATTCAGGACTTTCGTCTGGCTTCCTTTATACGGCGCCAAAATTTTGTAATCAACATAAAGAAACCGCCCAGCGGGAGCATCTATCATATAGATGAAATCATCAAACAAGTTTTCTAAAAACGTGCCATCGAATTCTTTTATTAAACATTCTATTGTTGAATCGCTTTCATCTGGTACCAACAGAACAGCGCCGAAGTTGAATAAAGTTCTGGCCATTTCTACTTCATTAGCTCTGATAGCACAGTACAAGGGCGTGTGGCCCAGATCATTTACCGAATTTATCAACAATTCTTGGAGCCACGTCTCTTGCCTTTTTACTAAGTATTCTAAAAGTATCTTCAAAGATTGCACGTCGCCGCGAGATACTGCTGAATGCACTATAGTTCTACGCGCCCCATCAACTCCTGCTATATTAATATTATGGTTGTACAGTAGATATTTTAGAATGTGTGGAATGCCTAAAGACACATGGATAGCAGTTTGGCATTTGTTGATGTTTTCCATTCTAGCGCCTGCGCGAGAGAGGGCATTTACGATGTCCAAGTCCCCCTTAGTGATGGCTTCATAAAGTGGTGTTTGATTTGAGTCATTTGGCACATCCAGAGCATTAATCTTTGCAGCTGCGATTGATAATTCATTTATAATTTTAATTTCCTTTTGACGATATTCCTGTAATGTAAATTAAGTTGTTACTGTTTTAGGAATGCCTTGAGTATGTTTGCTAATAGGCAAATGTGAAATGTAGAGGCTATTAATACTTCACATCATCCGTTTATTAATCTGAACGAAGTTTCAATGTGTCGAGTGTACGAGTAAACCACATATTTATTTCGATAGAGCTGTTAGACACTAGGGAGAGCGAGATGCTTGAAAGGAATGTAGTGAGCCAGTAATGAGGGTTTTTGATACTTTTCCTGCCTCTATGGGGCGGTGAGATGACACAAAATAAATATGCGAATTGAATTGCCTACGTATTTTTAGGGTTCCGTAGCCAAAATGGCAAAAACGGAACCCTTATAGATTCGTCATGTCCGTCTGTCCGTCTGTCCGTCTGTCACAGTCGATTTACTCGGAAACTATAAAAGCTACAGTAACAAAATTTGGTAAGGATATGTGTTGTATAAACCGCTATAGGATTATGATACTAAATTGTAAAAAAAAAACATTGGGGTGGGGGCCCTCCATACATGTAACTGAGGGATAGAACATTTTTTTTAGTTGTATATAAGCGTGTGGGGTATTAATAGAAAGATCTTTGAAAATGATATGAAGGTTTATAAATCTCATTTTTATTTAAGCAAATCGTTTTCGAGATATCAGCTCTCAAAGTCTGAAAAGTGTGTCCCCCCCCCTCTATTTTTTAAACTACGCGATATAAAATTCTAAAAAATATATATATTATGCACATCAATAAACTCTATCAACGATTTTTGGTTTGATTAAATTATCTCCTATAGTTTTTGAGGTAGGTTGATTTAACTGTATTTTTTTAATAATAAATTGATAATGGTACGGAACCCTTCGCGCGCGAGTCCGACTCGCACTTAGCCGGTTTTTTTGGTTTATTTATTCTTAAACAATATCAACTTTTTTTATTGACCACATGTCACATCATTTTATTGTACTTTTTTAAAACAATGTTTAAATATAAAAGACAATCTGTTATCTCTCACTGGTTCCCAAGATACAGGCTCGGCCTAGTTTGGGAACCACTGTATAAAGTGTTAATGTATTTTTCCCCTCTCTAGCTCGTAAAGCGCTCGTTTATCCTTTAATACGAACGGGTAAAAACGCATATTATTCACTTGTGTGGCAAAGTAATGACCTTGGAGCGTAGCGCGAAGTAGCATTCGTTTAACAGATAACAAAACGTAAAATGCTCATGGAAGTCGTTCCACATTAATGATAATTAAATAATTTGTTCGAGAATTTAGTGTAAAATACAAATCTTTAAATAATATGATGATTTTATCACATAAATCATAAAATTCCATAAGTAACCATTGTTTTAGTGAATGATGATAAGATGACTAGACGCAATCACAAAACGCAGAAAATGTCAAATGTCAACATTTTCAATGAATATTATAGGTTATAATCTTTATTAACCGACTCGAACACGCATACAAATAGTAAACTAAACAACTTTCAGAGTGTTCAGTTATAATTTTCTAAATATAATGAATGAGAATGATTTAATAATGCATTGGCGTTGGTGTGCAACTACAGGGATGTGTTAAAATCGTGCTGCGTTTACTTTTTTGTGCGAAGTTTACTGCGACAAAATCTTGCATTAAATACATGATGCATTTCGAAAATTATTATCACTAACCTGATGATGATTGTAATGTGAACAAATAATTACCTTTTTTGAGTTTCCTCGCTATAGTGAGGGTGCAAATGTATTTTACTTCTCGTATGTTAAAACACTTGCTGCGCTCAGGATTCTATTTTAGAACCACTCGCTTCGCTCGTGGTTTAACTATAGAATCCTTTCGCTTGCTCGTGTTTCAATTTCAAACTCGTGGGTAAAATACAACTTTGCACCCTTGTATAAGAAATAACTATTTTTTTCTCTTGTCTTAATAAACATTTCGTTTAATTTAATTTAATTTCTTTAGGAAATAGTATTTTCTAAAATAAGTAATAAAATCTATTCCAAGTCAATTCCCATGAAATTAACAAAGTTCTAGTATTTTTTTAGTACCCGTGACTTCACGTCCCTGTTTTAGAGGACAATCTTCAGTTCGGCGACTGTTTTCTAGTCGTAATCCGTTACAAAATCAATAAACTTCCAAATACAATAGAATTTCGATATTTTATGTTCAGTGTTTTAGAAACTGATGCTTCTTGGACCTCATACCTACGTAGCGCCCCCTAATCTATGTTTAAACTGTTTTTATTCTGCTTCCTTAAGGTTTTCTGGAAGAGATCGCTTTTTAGCGATAAGACCGCCCATTGTGATACCTATACTTGTAACACAGTATATCTGTTATTTTTCTGTTTTTTTGGTGTGCAATAAAGAGTGTTGTATTGTACGTATAGCGCCACCGTTGGCAAAAAAATCGTAAACCCTCATTGCCTTGATATAATTATGCTTCCGATTCAATGCACAATAATATGTAGATTACTATAAAGTCTATTAAACTTCCATTCAAATAAAGTATATTGAACAATTAACGGTGACCATCGGTTTGGTGTAGCAATGCACTAACGAGAAGTTCCCGAAATTGAGAAAATTCTTAGTATTGTTCTGTTAACATTTATGGCTAAGATTTGGGCTAATTTCTACAGTACATACCTACTATATATACGGTCACCAGTGTGTTACTCAAACATCAAATGTCTCGATCGTCAACTGTTGGGAGCATAGCGTAATAAAATGGTAATATAAAAATCCTTAAACTGGAAGAGAATGTTCTCTATGGCAACTTAAATGAGAATTTTCTCATGAAAACAATAATTTCTTCTCCTTAGTTTACAAGTTAGTAGACAGCCCAACGGACGCGATTTATATATGAAACGTATTCATATAGTATTACATACTACGAACAAATAAAACATGGAAGCCGCACGCAATAAGTACAAAATTTTCAAAAACGCGCGGTGTTAAGAAAACGCTACCTCCTGCCCATCTTGGCACAATTGAACAATTGTTTTTGGGGGCATTTTTGAACTGGCGTTAGACGCCCATGTTACTCGTATATATTATGATCGCAGATTACTTGTATTTCCATGTCCTCCACCGAACATCTCAAGTCTCGAGCGTAGAGTGTAACGCAGAAGTGTAAGGGGCTGTTTTTGTGGACGTCATTCTTATAGGTCAGCAAAGCCCCTGCTGCCAATGACGTTTGCACTTCTGGCAGGTCTCGGCTCTCTATCGCGGCACACAACTTCAGGTCTCTGAGGATGCAAAGGTCTAGGTCATTACGTATTTATTGATTAATTATTAAGAGCCTATAATGTCCCACTGCAGGGCAAAGGCCTCCCACAAATTCTTCCAAGTATCCTTATCCCCTGAAGTCTCCAACCAGTTCTTGGCAAAAGCGTCAAGTTTATGACGCCATCTCTGGCGCGGTCTGCCTTACAATTTGTAAGTACATGTACATTACTCGTATGTATGCAGTAGGGTGTCCCCTATTTTACGAGTTTTAGAAAATAATAACGCATACCCCCTAGATCGGTTTCTTTTACCTCAAAACACACTGAAAAAAAAATCTGTTTATTTCTGTAACTGCAACCCGTGCCGACTTTCATGCCATTTTCCTAACAAAGTATGAAAATGACCAAAATTGTTTTTCGTTTTTTTTTTTATATTTTTCTATGGCATTTAAATATACTTCTTCTTCTTCTTCTACCTAGCGTTATCCCGGCCTTTGCCAGGGTCCGCTTTCCTGCTACGTTTCCTCCACTTTACGCGATCCTGGGCATCTTCTACTGTAAGCCCATTCACACTCATGTCAGTCTTCACGACATCTAGCCATCGCTTCTTTGGTCTGCCGCATTTAAATATACTACTATCTTATAAACATTTTACCATAAAATTAACTTGATGAGAACAGAAAAAGAATACATTATTATCAACTTACTGTCTGACAATTTTTTTTCATAGTGATTTGTATGGGAATTTCAGATGAAAGTCGGCACGGGTTCCTGTTACAGGAATGAGCTGATTTTTTTTCAGTGTTTTGGGGTTAAAAAAGCCGATTTAGGGAGTATGCGTTATTCATTTCTAAATTTTGTAAAATAGGGGACACCCTAGTATGCAGTTTAAACATATTTCATTTATTGTGCTAGCTACAGTCAAGAAACGGTCACGGCCTCCAAAGTTTCATGTGCTCCTTGGGACTTATGTTAAAGTGAAGTTATCGATAAATAAATATCTTGGGACACACAAACAACCTAGTCCCACTGTAAGCTCAATGAAGGCTTGTAATGTAGATACTTGACATATACGCTTAAATACATAGACAGCCATGACCAAGGAACAAGTATTTGTGATAAATAAATACACGAATATATATTGCCCTCGCTGGGACTCGAACCCGGAGCCTCCAGCTTCGTAGGCAGCTTCGTAAACATTCTCAATGGGAACTTACGATTAAATTCTCATGAAATTTCTCGGAAACTTTCGAGTATGTTCCTGCAATTTAAGGAATGTTCTGTACCTAACTTGTACATTGCTAGACACAACTTCACCAAAAATTGTTTTTGAAATTATTTTGAGGTTATTATTTTAAGAAAAAAACTACGTACCGATATGGTATTATTTCTATCTTTGCGCCAGCATTCCGCAGGAGACTAATGACTTCATAATTACGCAGCCTCAAGGCATAGTCGAGAGGGGTCTCAGCATTATCATTTTTGACATCCAAAGGACTACCACTCTCAACATCCTCTATGACTGCTGTCAACATTTCTTGAACGAATTTAATTTCAACTTGACGATCAGCCTGAAAAAAAAAAACGATTACGCACTGATTTAATACAATAGTAAATAATCTGGGATTCTACGTGTGGATATCCTAGCGCCGTTCCATATGGCGTAATTCGCAGAAAATGTGTACCTTGTATTTTTTACCCGATCAGCAGTGTTATTCACTAAGGAAACCTACTTGCTATCAGCGCTGTGTCAGAGCTGTGTCAGCGCTGCGGCAGCCTAAGAATACAGTTCGACGACGAGCTGTTCTACGTTAGTGAATGTATACCGTTTTTCGCAGCGCTGCGCTCGACGTCGAAGTGAAGGCTGTCTCGTCGTCGAGCTCGTTGATGAACGCAGCGTCGAATGTGTGAATAAGAGAATAGCATAGAGTCGCGTAATACACTGTTTTACTCAGTGCGTACTTTTCAGTTAAAAAACAAAAAAACTATGTGTCAAATGTCCCAAAAATGTGTATGTAAATTGAGGTTTCTTAAAGGTTCTTACCTTGTTTTGTGTTCTATAGCTGTCGGCTCGAGACCATCTCGAATGATATCGGCGAATCCAGAAATGTAGCGGAGATCCTCCATGGAAGTCGACATTTGTGAATGAGACTCCTACCCTCATCATCTCTTTCACTCCTTCCAAATCGCAGTTTTCAATAGCAGTGTGCAACTTTAGCTCCCTAGGATCAAATAATAGTTGTTTAACTCTTGTTTATACAAATACCACTAAAGAAGATAAAAAATACGTTCCCAATAACATCTCTGGATGTTTCATCAAGAACTTTCATAGATGGGTGAATCAACAATATTTTTTTTGTTTATTGCCATGGTTACGGTCGCCTAAGTCACGCTACTTTTATGCAAAATTATGCTACTTAAATTGTGCAAACATGCATGTAGTCCATGTTTTAGGTGGGCCAGGAAAGGGCCTATTAACACCAGAAAAATGGATGTTTGCATAGTTTAAGTTGCATCATTTTGCATTAAACCAGCATGACTCAGGCGACCGTAACCATGGCAATAACATATAGAAATAAGAAAACCGTCCAATTACATGTCGGGCCATGCTCAGTATAGGGCGTTCCGTTGTTATTCGAAAAGGGCTGGGCCGATTATGCTCGAATTCGTTTTATTTTAAAATATTCTACCTATAGGCCCATCGTTCATGATTTTTTAATTTTTTTATGGACCCACGGATCAATTTTTTTTTATTCTGGAGCGGTTTTCTTCGAAAATATTGACTTTAGAAAAAAAACTTTAGGGTTACAGCAAAAACAAGACATATTATCATTTATCAAACTATTATTCCCATAAGTAGTTTCAATTGGCAGAATCATTACATGGCAAACCAACGTTACTCAGACGTATCTTTCGCATATTATCATGTTCTAAAAGAAAATTCGGCCAAATTTGCTGGTAGTGGGACCCGATGCAGGGTTTTACCCGTTAACCTGCCGCTAAATAGCAGTGTTTGCACTGCTGTGTTCCGGTTCGGGGGTAATATAGCTGGTGTAATTACTGGCATAGATAGAGGCAATCCATCTAAGTCTTCAGGGTAGGCAGCGCATATAGGCGATTTTCTGATCGCTATGTCCATGGGCCTGAGTTCCTGCTTTCCATCAGGTGGGCTGAGAGCTCAGTTGTCTACCTTTGTCACGTAAAAAAATAAGTTTAGCAAATAAAATTTGGTATGCCTAGTGAATCATCTGCCATAAGTTGGTTGGGAAGTAAAATTCTGCGAAAAATATTTCGGGGAAATAGCAGTACACCTAAATACGCACAGATATGGCGTATTGATAGTAATCGCGTTTACTCTTTCGAAAACATTAACGATCGTAATATCTTTCTTCATGACAGCACAGCAAAATGGCGTGTCTCCATTATGGTTTTTGACACCAAGAGCATCAGCTTGTTTACTTGCAATCACCAGTTCTTCAATAATTTTAATTTCTTCTCTTCGTTTATCCTGAAAGGCAAACTATAAATTAACATCAACTATTTCATTAACCACGGCTAGGCAAACGCAGCGTAGGACGTCCACCCACAAGATGGACAGACGACCTTATGAAGGTTGCCGGGACACGCTGGATGCAGGTTGCATCTAACCGGTACATGTGGAGGTCTATAGGGGAGGCCTATGTTCGGCAGTGGACGTCTTACGGCTGAGATGATGATGATGATGATTTAATTATATTTTGAGGAAAATTATACATTGCTGCTGGTGTGTTCGAATAATCAAAACCAAAAACCGGTCAAAAGTATGTCAGGCCATGGTCAGTGTGGGGTTCCGTTGTTATTTAAAAACGGCTGGCTGGACCGATTATGTTCGAAATACTTTTATTTCAAAGTACTCTGTAAGTACTATATTCATGTTTTTTTTCAAGTATTTGGACCTATGAATCAAAGGACGACGACGACAATGTTTTTTATTCTGGATCTCAGTTAAAAAAAGTCAAGTGAGCTATGCTGCGGGCAGAGACAGACAGACGGACAGACGGACACGGCGAATAGACAAAAGTGGCGCCTATTAGTTTACTACGGAACCCTAAAAACGGACGTATAATCAAAAAACCGGCCAAGTGGAAGCTTAAAAGAACAATACCCTTTCTCAATCATCTAGAGTTCCTTTTAGAAATTACCAGATATTTAAAAAAAGCTACGCGCCAGTCGAAATTTTAATGAATTGTCGAAACATTTAGATATTGATATAAGTATTCAATAGTAAAGTGAATTACGTGCGGCGTAAATTAGTATTTTGAGGGAGTGTTTACCGTTTTCCTTTAAGTTTTTGTTATTTATGTAACTAATTTTTTGTTGATGTTCCTGTTTTGCATCGTTGCAATTGTAATTTCAGTTAAGTTACTTTAATTTGTATCTTGAGTTTGGTTTAGAAGTGCGGACCTGTGAGTTCGTGAGTATTACCTGTTTATTTTGTTTGTTACCGTGGAGCTATCTGTGAGTCCCTATAATTGGCTTCCTGTTTCCAGTTTAAATTTTATTATTGTTTTTTTAGCCGTTGGTTCTCCAAATATGTAAAAAAAATAAAAAAAATCTTACATCATTCTGTATGCCGAACTCTTTGTAGCACTCTTGGCCGTAGCACTGAATTGCAATGTGCAGTGGGATATCTCCGTTGCTATCCTCTTTGACGAGGGACGCGCCGGCTGCAATCATTTCATGCACTTGTGGTATATCGCGATTCTGTATTGCAGTGCACAATTTGGCATCTCTGGAAATCAAATTTACGGTTTTGGCATAAACTATTATTACAGCTTAATAAATAGATACTAAACAAGCAAAATAAAAAAGCGGGACTAGCAACGTATAAGTTGCAGAATATTCTCAAAATTGCGGGAATATACTCGGAAATTTCCGAGAATTTTTATGAGAATATAAAAGTAAGTTCTCATAGAGAATGTTTCCATGAGAACTTTTAACAAGTGTTATGAATAATATTGTATTTCACAATTGAGTAAACAAGGCATAAAATATACCTTAAAAGGCGTGTATATGGGTATCCTGCCGTTTGACCAAAAATTGTTTAACAAATTTACACTTGGCAATCAACTACTGGCAAAATTATGTTTCGGCAAATGCTTTTTTCTACAAAAACATCTTTGACAATTTATTATCTTAGCAAAATAATTAACTAATAAAATATCATTTTATAAGAGCTATTTTTGGCAAAAGAATATTTAACAACAAAGTAAACTAATAAATTTACCATTAGCCTAAAAATGTTTGCTAAAATGGGTTAGTAGAGTGGAGTATAGCAACGGGGGCGCGGGACTTAAAAAAAAATTGATGGGGGTGGCTTTATTATGACACGTATATTTTCATGATGCTATCGTATAGAGGACGCTAAAAGAAGCATGTTTTGTATGAACAACTTTTTTTAAAACTTGATAATTACCAAGATATTGGCTCCTAAATAAAATTTGGTTTTGGTCAAAATTACTAATGAATTACTAAATCTGCAGTTAGCGAGCGAAGCGAGCGAACAAAAAAAACTTTTCCCCAAAATCAAAAATGGTCTAGATAGGTATTCGGTGAATGTACAAATATGTTAAACGTAGTTTTAGGTGACATGTAAAATATACAATTGATTTATTTATTAATTTATACATTGTTCTAAAGTATTAATTGCTTAATGATTATTTGTCAATTGAGTTTTTGTAAAATGATACATTTGCGGAATAACATTTTTGCCACTTACTACATTGGTGAAACGTTTGTTGTAAAATAAATATTTGCTAACATTGTTTTGGTTAAACATTAGTGAACCGTATACAGGGTTGGGCGGATTAAGTGTCCTAGTTAAAAAGTGGTATAAAAGTTTAAAAACAAAACAATGTTACAAATCTTGGTGTTATTTATATCAGAAACATTTTATATTTTACCGCAGTAATTGATAAATTTGATAAACTTCCCTTTAACATGTATTATTTTAAGCATTATGTCATATAAGGAATTTCATCCGGCACGCACTACCTTATCTGCCATGTGATCTCATATTAGGTTATCTAACCCTAGTATAAACTTGAATCTTAGCCTTAACCCGTCTCAATAAAACTCTGCATTGATTTGTATATGGAAATGTTTATAGCATTTCAGTTATCTAGAGATTTAACGTACTTTGCTAGGTAAATATCAGCCTCATAATTTTGGCTATAACTTGGTATTTCTTCTTATCATATTATACCCTGATTTATTAACTTTTTGGAAAAAAATTATAACTAAAATACCTTCCTTTCTAGTTCTTAATAAAACACTATACCCATAATCAATCTGGCATTTACTTAACTCTTGCAATGAAAATGCATTTTCTTTGAAAAATGACCTTCGTGCCGCCTATTCGACTTTTTGTATTTAACTCTTATATTTTTTTAAAAGAGAGGGCACATATATAAATTATCTGTTTTATAAGGGCCTCACATGTTGTGATTATTTTGCAGTGCGCAAAATATTAACCTCTCTTCAATTTAATAATTTTATGGAAGATTTTATAATAAGAGGCACAGTTTCGTAAAAATTGCCCATGGGTGCTTATTGGTACTTTACGGACTCAAATCATTTAAAGCTTACCCAATTTCGGCTTGATTTTGGAAGCAGAGGACTCCTTGAAACGATTGATGGTGTGCAGTATTAAAACATACGTTGATATTTACTTTTACGGTCCGTTGATAATCTCGCCCGATTTTTAATGCTCGCTGCACCATTATCCAACAACACCGCTTTTTATATTTGTGCTTAAAAATATATACAACTAAATGTTATGAAAATGAGTTTCGGAATCCATGAAGCTGATTAAATCGACGATTTAAAATGACATACAGGGTATGAAAAGCTGTTATATTTCAATAGATAAACGAATGTTTTTCAATAGGACAGTTAATCAGCCCAACCCTGTACAATGGTTTCGGCATGATTAGATTGCTTGTAAAATTTAAATTGACAAGAACATTCTCTATACATGTTTCGCAACTTATGAAACTTCTCCTCGGTACAATACTAAGCGAGACTGCCATTTTAAAAGGAACATTCATAATGAGAATTGATATCATACAGCCTACGACCCTTGCGGTAGCGTAAATTCTAACTAAACGATACTTCTAAGTCCTAATATTATATAAATCGGAATTTACAGAAACTTGTGAAGAAAACAACACAGCTATATCTTTAGACGCGTCATTATGAGTACTAAGAAGAAGAAATTATTACAGAATGCATGTTATTCGCTATGATTAGCAATGTACCAATTGCAGACCAATTGCCTAAAATTTCTGGAAGTTAACATGAAAAAAATCTTACGTAAGTTACCCTTGAGATCATATTCTTTCCACCTTATTCATAAACGACTGTTAACTTAACAAGCCGCTAATAATTGTTCCCTTTTGCTCTTATGGACACATTGCTAAAACTGAAAGTGACAAACAATTATTAGCGACTTGTTAAGTTAGGTAAACGTCTGCTACGTTTATGCATAAGGGGGTTTATGTTTAAGGATTATTACGATATGCTCCTAACAGGCTTTGAGTTCTATTTTGGTGACTGTATCAGCTCATCAAGTGCCATAGAAATTGGTCCTGAGTTTCAAGAATAAATGTGCGAACAACATTAGGTAAGGTGAAAGTACTAGTACCCGACGCTATACCAATACTCGTCATTATAGCTTGAGTTGCCATCGATAAGATAAAATCAACTATTAGGGCATTTAAACGATGATTAATGTATGTACCTTTATTGTTTCATATCCCAACTTTGAAATAATTAGCTTATAAATACCTATCTAAATTATTTGCATAATTTTAAGACAGGCTGACGTTTATTAGGACTGAGTGTTAATATTTCCAATGTCCCAATATGCGACATTGAAACTTGTACTCAAGTGCCATATATTGGGACTGCCAGCAAAAGCACCTGACGCTTACTCATACTATGGAGTTAACAAAGAAAATTTGCAATTTTGAGAAATTTTGATATTGCCACCCTATAAAATAAATACTATTTAACAAAAATAACAAACTCCTCTCCCAAAACACATGACAATACTATATGTAGATTTATACAGTGTGTAAGTCAAATACGGGCGATCAATTAAACCAGGCATGGGATTCATTAGTGTAATCATGGATTACAAGGTTTTTTTAAAGTTACTCTCAATTATGACCCCACAGAATTTTTTTAAGATTATCGGAGCAGCAATGTAGGTACGAACATTTGTTATTGTAGATATGGCAGTTATGTCATCTGCTTTTGAAATTAGCTGTCATCTAGTCTTTAACTCGCGTATGTTGCTCTACATTGCGCGCTGAATTATTTTGTATGGAAAATTTTGTTGCGCTAATTTTAAGTTTAAGTTATTTAAATGTACTTATTATGTCGTAAACTAACACCCGTTAAGAGCTTCGCCCGTATTAGACTTACACCCTGTATATGAGCAAAATACCGTGATTCAAATAAATATTCTCTGTTGATTTGTTCCTCCTTACCAAGAACTTTTCATGAGAATAACTTTTCATCTGAATTTCGGAAATTGCTTGTTGCTTGTCAGTGCATTGCTAGCTATGATATCTAATTTCGAACGTACAGATATGTTACATTGTCTACTGAAATTCCTGCGCTTCTAAATACGTCAATGATGTCTAAAACTCTGCCATGTATTGCACACTCCAGTGGTGTCTTCCCATCATTATTTCTGGTCTCCAAAACATTCGCTTGTATAGCCACTTTTAATATTTCTTGAATAATGATAAGCATCCAATTGCGATCATCCTGTAACAGAAAACATATTCAATTATTTTTCATGGTACAGTCAATAAAAAATGGAGTTTACCACTTTTCGACTGTAAGTATTCAGTGATAACAAAGTCGAAATGTGGTAGATCTTCATTCAGTCGAATTGTGGAAGTGATAACAAGGTCGAAAAGTGTCTGGACTGTACAAGTAACTCATAGTAGTAAGTCTTTCGATCCTAATAGGAGACAAATTTTATCCCAAAATTTTCAAGCTAGATTTTAATCCATACACTGAGAAATGGGTTCCCTCTATCTGGCATATTTTTTTCTGTCCGAAACGCTTAGGACATAACAGACTTGGCATAATCTATTTGGCATAATCTTAGTGAGGCAGAAACATCACTTGGCATAAATAACAATATTTCGAACATTATTTTGCCCGAAACTATCTTGGCATATTATTATTTACGCCGAATTAGATTTGCATATTTTTTTGGCGTATAGCCACATGTTCGATACTTACCTTGCATTTTTCGCCAGGCAGAATTTGTTGAGGGTGAAAATGTCTGCAGTGAGCGAGCGAAGCGAGCGAACAAAATCTTCCGGGGCAGATCCGACTCGGATAGGTTAGGTTAGAAGACTAAGGCGGGAACTTTGCTCCCGCCTTAGTCTTCGAGGTTATTTTTTTTAGCAACCTAGAAAATACTCAGCTCAGTAACACAGTAAGTAACGTGCAGAATATTACTACTACCTCGATTATATTGAGATGTTATAATTATTCCTTCTCTGTTATGCTAAAACAAACTATGCTGATACTTTTTATGCACATCCTGATTATGCCTCATCATAAATAGGAGCACCGAAATTATGCTCGTATAATATTCGAACAACTCGAAATCTGCCACAACGAAACATGCTAAAGTTGAGTATGCCACAACAGTTTCTGCACAAAGCCCATTATGACTACATAGTTTATGCCATATAGTATTATTCATAAAAGGATTATGCCACAACAGGGTGAACTATGAGAAATTGAAAACAAAACATCATCTCATACAAAAATCACAACACCGTCACGTTTTCAGGGACACTGTTTCACAAAATAAGACATCGAAAAGAATTTTAGCCAGCCCCACTGAACTCCAAGACCGATGTGGGTATGAAGGCCACCAAGCTCAAGTGGGAATGGATAGGGCACATCTGCATGCGATGCATCATGTACTTCATCAGCCTATCTGATTCTGCGGTCCACTCCTAGTTCACTAGGAGGTACTTAAATGCAAGGTGATCGCAGTAAAGTGTCAATTTTGATGACGCTCTGCACATTATCAATCTTCAATATATGAATGGTCAGTGACACTTCAATCCCTTAGTCAACTCTCACGATACCCACAGAAGACATCCGAAGTATTGGGCTAAAATCATCATTGATTGACAGGATGGCCACAGGCGGAGACCAAAAAGGAGATGGCGGGACATGGACGATTTTATGTGTATAAAAAAGAGTAGAGGGATCTGGATCTGGAAGGCCAAGTTGCCAATCGCTAGCGCTTAATCGTCAATCGTAAGCGAAAGGCAGCTAACTGTCTTTGTTGCACTAATATGAAAGAGTGACAGAGAGGGAAAACTACAATACGCTACTCAGCGTTAGCGATTGGCAACTTGGCTAAGCATCCTGGCATTCGATCTGGGCCAATTGGAGGAAGAATAGATGCTCTTTCCCAACAGCGATACACCTAATACGTAGAATATATAAAATAATATTGCTAAAAAATTTGTGCATTCCTATTGCCTGTGAGGTTTTGACTACTCTTGAGACTAAAAATAGGTCCTTTGGGACGTTTTTAGAACTTTCAGCGGTTAAATTTTTTTGAATACGTACCTATCAGTCTCTATGTGCTACTATTAGAATTACTACTTCTGCAACATGAACATATTTCTCAAAAAATCTTCTAATTGGCTTATTTTGCTTCCCGAAACCTCACTGGCTGGAGGAATGCATTAATTATTTGTGTTATAAGGGTTTTCCCAAACCAATCGACGTGGAATCGTCTTAAGCCAGGCGAAAATGGTTTATGTCGACGGCATAAGAGCCAAAAAGACGTCGGTTAGCATGAATCAGTACGTATCGGCTCGGCCGACGCGACTTCAGGCCTGCTACCACGAACACCGAAGTTCGTAAATTTCGGAGATTTATCTCTGTCACTTCAACGAAGGCGTCATTAGAGTGACAGAGAAAAATCACCGAAATTTACGAACTTCGTTGTTCGCGGTAGCAGGCCAGATGTTTCGCTCTTATACCTTCGACAACATAAAGCTTTTTCGCCCGTCTTAAACCGATAAATTGATTTGGGTCTCCCTAAGAATGAGTTGAATATCTTACTTCTGTGCCTGCGTGATACCAGATCGCACCATAGTGTTTAACGGAAAAGTGCAGTGGAGTATCTCCATTGATGTCCCTCTTGTAGACAAGAGAGGGGCTTATTATCCCTCTCACTCCAGCGATGTAGATATCGTTGATGTAATCACGTAAGTGGGCATGATCACTGAACATTGTTGTTGATTCGTCTCTTGAGCTATATAACAGAAAAAAATACATTCATCAGTACAAGAAATTCGCAATTTGGTAAAAATAAACATACAGGGTAGAGGTGTGCGCCACGCCGGCGCGGCGACGCCGCGCCGCGGGACCCACGACGCCGCCGCCGCCGAGGTTTTCAAAATTCACGCCGCGACAAAAATTTTGCGGAATAAAATCATTTAAATTACGCGCCACGCTGATCAAATTGACATTAAAGAATAATGTGCTTGCGAATATCGACAAGCGGTTCCTTCTGACCGAAATGATTAGGTTATCACTTCTGGATTGCAGATTTTCAGGCCAAAAGAAGATTGATACGTACCTACGAAAAAAACACACTACTCGGGCAGAATTGTTCCCAATTGTACAGATTTCTTTTACACAATTTCTTGGACACTGACGGTACGGCGGGTCCACAAGTTCAAGGTCGCTCAGCGAGCTATGGTAAGGGCTAAGCTCGGCGTCTCTTTGCGAGATCGAATCAGAAATGAGGTTATCCGGCAGAGAACCAAAGTGATCGACATCAGTTTAGGTATCCCCCAGGGATCAGCGATTGGCAATACCTTATTTCTATTATTCATAAATGATCTTCCATCGGCGATATCAACTGGCATCCCTGTACTCTTTGCAGACGATACAACATTAGTCGTTAAATCAAAAACCCATGAACAGCTCGCGGGAAAGATTCGTGAAGCATGTCAGCAGCTGCAAATCTGGTTCGCATCAAATGGACTACTTTTGAATGTGGCGAAATCGAACACGATCATATTTTCCGGGCGTACCACCACCATACCTTCATGTCTTGAAAACAGCCCAATGCCTGTATGTTCTGAGGCCAAATTCCTGGGTTTTACAGTTGATGAGAACCTAAGCTGGAAGTGTCATGTCGACCAGTTGTGTAATAAATTAAGTAGTGCAGTCTTTGCTTTGAGAAAGTTACAGCCACTTATATCAAAAGGGGTACTGAAAACTGTATACTTTTCCCATTTTCATTCATTACTGTCGTATGGCACGTTGATATGGGGAAATTCCACTCTTGCCAAGCGTGTATTAATACTACAAAAACGTGCCATGCGAATATTGGCTGGGGTTAAAGGTAGGCATCCATGCAGAAATCTTTTTAAGCAAAGTCGGATTATGACACACTACTCTCTTTACTTATTTCAGGTGTTGATGTTTGTAAGAAATAATTTACCGGCGTTCAAACGTGTCAAGGTAACGGGCAAACAAATCCGATCAACTGGGAGACTCAGAACAGTGCCGCGTTGCATGGCACTTTCAGTCAAAAATCCGAGGGTAATAGGGCCAACGTATTATGAGCGTTTACCTGCCAAATTGCGAACCGAACCATCTGACGACATATTTGAGAGCCGATTGAGAGTCTTTTTATTGGATAATCCATTATATTCAGTAAATGAATATATGGAACTGACATTTAATGTTAAGGATTGATTAAAATTGTATTACTATTTTAGTTGTTGTAATTTTACTATTTTTTAATTGTACACCATTGATTATTTCCTTTGTTTTATTTGTGACATCATTGTTTATTTTGTTTTTGTTATTAATTGAATTATTATTGTATGTGACATTTTATTAGTATTTACTTAAGTGATCTATCCTGTATTCATATTTTTATACACTTGACGATCGTAATATAAATTCATATAGATTAAGCTAGGCTAATTTGTACTGTAATTTAATATTGCGAAATAAATAAATCTAATCTAATCTAATCTAATCATAGCCTACCGCGTTATCAAGCTGAAGTGGCAGTAGGCTGGCCATATTAGCCGTAGAACCGACAACTGTTGGGGTAAACGAGTTTTTGAGTGGAGACCGCGTCTCGGCAAGCGTAGGGTAGGACGCCCTCAGGCAAGGTGAAGCGACAAATTGCGCAGGATGGCTGGCAGGAGCTGGATGCGAGCAGCCAAAGATCGAAAACTGTGGCGTGAAATTGGGGAGGCCTATGTCCAGCAGTGGACTGCGATAGGCTGATGATGATCATGGATGTTTTTTCGTTACATACGTTAGGCTACCATAGGAGGCTTAGTGACTGTCTATTAAAGGATTCTTTTAATTTAAGTGTTTGCCATGGACGATTTTTTTGCTTCTTGAATAAGATATTTTTAGAGGAAAAGGGTCCTTCTCAAAGTTAGGTAAATTCAACTTTGAGAAGGAGATCAATCGGCGGATCCAACTCGGATGGGCAGCCTTTGGGAAACTGCGAAATGTCTTCTCATCAAAGTTACCTCAGTGCCTAAAAACAAAAGTCTTCGACCAGTGCGTGTTGCCGGTGATGACATACGGGGCCGAAACGTGGTCTTTAACTGTGGGCCTTTTAAAGAAGCTCAGAGTCACTCAGCGAGCTATGGAGAGAGCTATGCTCGGAATCACTCTGCGAGACCGGATCAGGAATGAGGAGATCCGTAAGCGAACGATGGTTACCGACATAGCATATCGGGTAAGCAAGCTAAAGTGGCAATGGGCAGGGCACATTTCTCGAAGAACCGATGGCCGTTGGGGCAAGAAGGTACTCGAGTGGAGACCACGTACTGGCAAACGCAGCGTGGGACGTCCACCCTCAAGGTGATCAGACGACCTGGTAGAGTTGCGGGGACTCGGTGGATGCAGGTCGCATCCATCCGGCCAAAGTGGAAGTCTATTCAGGAGGCCTATGTCCAGCAGTGGACGTCCTATGGCTGAAATGATGATGAGAGGAAAAGGAAATGTAATATTTAAAAAAAATTGGCATTTAAAAAAATTTCTGTCACTTTGTACGGCTTAGAAATAGACAACTGCAACTTCGCCTGGTAATATCTACGTAAAATTGGCGCAAACCTGGTTTAATGTCCCCTGTTTCCTCCTCCAAAAATAGACCAATTTGTAACTAAATTTTTTAGCAATTTAAGAAAGGTATTTTTCATGTCGGTATGCTTCCTCTTTTTGGACAGTAGGTATACGAAATATTTTTTTATGAGTATATTAAAACGCAAATAAAATTTGGCTATTTTTGCAATATTTGTAGGCTTGTAATAATAACGTCAAACAAAGCAAAACATACCGACATGCGCGATGATAAAATATAGTTTATAAAAAAAAAATTTGCGTCTGTATATATATAGGTATACAAAACACTATTATACACCGATGTATGATTAGCATTAGCAGTGTGTGCAATGATGGTACTATAAACTAAAGAGGGTGTAAAGCTGGGTATCTGTATCTGTAATATTTTAAAACTGCAGTACCTATTGGGAATTCGTGGTATTGGGAATCTGTATTTGTAGTATTTGAAATCCGTATTGGGAATGTGTATAATCGGGAATTCGCATCCTAGGTTTTCAATTATCTAGGTTTTTAATAAATTGTCATGCACACGAACATACAGGTGAATAATGTGACCTTGACGCCACGGCGGCAAAATTTTGCGGCGCGCCGCCGCCGGCGATTTCTATGCCGGCGCACACCTCTAATACAGGGTGTAAGTCTAATACGGGCAAAGCTCTTAACGGGTGTTAGTTCAGGAGATAATAAGTACATTTAGATAACTTTTACTTAAAATTAGAGGAACATAATTCGGCGCGCAATGTACAGCAACACACTCAAGTTAAACACTCGTTGACAGCTAATTTCAAAAGCAAATGACATAACTGCCATACCAATATAACAAATGTTCGTACCTACATTGCTGCTACGAAAATCTTAAAAACATTCTGTGGGGTCGTAATGAAGTGTACCTAACTTAAAAAAAACCTCGTAATCCACGATTACACAGATGAATTCCATGCCTGGTTTAATTGATCACCCGTATTAGATTTACACGCGGTATATACCGTGTTTTTTTAAATTCCGTTCAATTTAATAGGATGCTTGGTACGTTAATTGGAGCTACCTGGTATATAGCTTTTAGTTGAACTGGAAAAAATTTTTTTTTCGTTTTGTGTGAGAGAACCTTAAGAATAACAAAATTTAATTTCAGGTGACTGACGGCACATGTCAAAATATAGCATTAGGGTGTAATGAAGGTTACAATACACTTGTTCGTTCAGTCATTAAACTTATTTTTTTAATAACTCAATAACAGTAAGAGTTAAGATACTAGTTTCTTAGAGAAATTGATTATTTTTGACCCAAATAAGCTACCCTTTAATTTAACGGAAATCAATAAAAACACGGTGTATTATATTAGGCTGGGTCAGCATTTATGCTGACCCAAGCTGAAAACGGTTGACTCACCTACTAGTATCTTGAGAGAATTTCACCATCGGAAAGCACTCCTCGCGTTGGTCCAGCAAGGAGTCACCCTGGCTTTCCTTATCATCAATATCTTCATCAGCATCACGCCATCTCTCACGTTGGTGATCTTCTAGAACGCCGTTTATAAAAGTTCTTAAGTCTGACATGGCTTCATCCAAACTTGCCGTATCCGATGAATCAGTAATTCGATCGTTGTCCGTCCATAGTACTGGAAGTTCGGTATGTTTTTTGGTCATTTCTATCGCATTTCTTCTACTCCACGGGTAACACGGCTGTGACTCTGATGGCCCAAACGACATAATCTCTCTAAAATCATTGCAGGACATTATCTGTGGTGCTACTGGAATCTGAAATCGATATACATTGTTTATATATTTGACATAATTTGTAAGGCCGATGTCTGGTGTGGGATGCCACGTGCGTCAGCACGTTCGCGTCTTCACACATCAGCCGCACTATGCGATGTGCGGGAGCGGCGGCTGAGTTGGCTGCGGCGCGGAAGCGGGAAAAGTACGCAGTCCTGGCGAACTATTTGTTTGTCCCGCTCGCGGTGGAGACCACCGGATGTTGGTGTGTCGAAGCCTTAACTTTTATTAAAGAGGTGGGGAGGCGGCTGCGGGAGAGTGGTCACGATCCTCGCTCCGGGTCTTTCCTGCTGCAGAGGTTGTCTATTGCGGTTCAACGTGGAAACGCGGCGAGTGTAATGGGCACCTTTGTGTCGGGGGAGGCGCGGAGCGGGCTTAGCTAAGGGGTGCTAATTTATTTTAGAATAAGTTTAAGTTTAATTTATAATATTATTTTATACTAAATTTTGTATGTTAAAAAAATTTGTTAGGAGCGAGTAAAAATGTATTTTAGTCACTAATGAGTAAAGTAACCTTGGAGCGTAGCACGAAGTAGCATTTTTTACAGATAACAAAACGTATCAGTTTAAACTTTCACGATTGTGTTGAAAATATGAGTGATTATTTTAAAGACAAACGTTTAAAAATATAATTAAACTTAAGTTTACGCGATTAAAATAAAACGTATTAAGCTCATAAATGAGTCGTTCCACATTAAGTAATCATAATGAAATAAAGTGTTGGAAAATTTAGTGAAAAAGACAAAACTGTGTTCATTTGCTGAGTTTAATTTATAAACATTCCTAAAATTCCATAAGTAACCTTTGTTTTACTGAATGATCATGTTCTCTAGTCAAGACGCAATTACAAAACGCAGATATTACAACATTATCAATTTCACCGACTCTGACATACAAACAAATATTTTTAATTTCCTTTCTATAGTGTTGAGAAAAGTTTTGTATTACACTCGCTTCGCTCGTGGTTCAACTATATATTATAATACTTTTGTTTGCTCGTGTTTCAAAAAAAAATTAAAAAAAAAAGTTTTATACAACTTTGTACCCCTGTATTATAATAGAAATAGAAATAGAAATAATTTTATTCGCAACATACACATACCTACATAAAAATCACAATTACAGAAACGAAAAATAATTATACAGATAGGTAAAACGTGTATGCTACGAAATGGCCTCATCTCAGCATGTTGCTAGCGGGTGCCAGCGCTGGTCTTCCGATGAGGCCATCACGTGAACATTTTCACGGCAGGTAACAACACAGCACAATACAAATAAACAATAATAATTACAATTAAAAACCCAGACGTAACACAGCAAACAAAAAATAGTTATTTATTATACAAGGGGGCAAAGTTGTTGTTTAACTGTCGTGCCAATATTGAGACCTGAGCTAGCGAAAGATTCCAAAATTGAGCCACGAGCGTAGCGAGTGGTTCAAAAACTGGAATCTTGAGCATTGCGAAGGTCTCAAGGCACGAGAGTTGAACAAACTTTGCCGCCAAGTGTAATACAACTTTTTTCCCCTCACTATAGCGAGGAAATTATGATTACAAATCTCATCCAAATGTAAATTAACTTAAATAAACCATTTAAAACTCAATGTCGAAACGTATCGTAGAATAGAGTTACTTCTGGAACTTAAATATATTATAATAAAAAAAAAAAAAATTAAATATAGCCAATGGCTTACAAAGTCACCCATGAGCCGACCAATATAACATGTGAGCTCCGATTGCGCATGTTTACTACGGTCATACAGATCCACTTATACTAGGCAGTAGGGGGCTATAGGAATTAGAGAAATGTCAAATTACTTTATTCACAAGTGTGTAAAAAGCGTTTTTACCCGCTCGTATTAAAGGATAAACGAGCGCTTTACGAGCTAGTGAGGGGAAAATAATATATCGGGCCGGCCCTGTCATGGCCGTGCATTATCGCTAAACTTATTGCAGTAGCAACACTGATGACAAGACCGGCCGATACATAAACAAAGAATTTATATTTAATCTGTGGGCCGATACAGCACAGCGATCAATCAATGGCTGACCGGTTAGACTACATGACAGTAACAATTACGTAATTACGATATTAATCGAAGCCAAACACAATCCGAATAACTAATATACACATAGTACATACAATGTATTTTATCACACTTGCCGACAAAAACATAAGTTTTAAGACAAAATATTATTAAATGACGTACTGACATTTCTATTACTCCCTAGGGAATTTCACTTTTCATTACTCCCGCTATGCATGCAAGCAATGGCGCGCTTAGACAGCAAGTGTGATGAAAATAACTACACATTATGAGCATGGGCCTATTTCTCGAAAGCTTGTAACTTGTAATACAAGCGGAAGTCCTTATTTAAACAATAATGTCAAAAAGAGACTTCCACTTGTATTACAAGTGACAAGCTTTCGAGAAACGGGCCCCAGATACTGCTTGTAAATGACTATAAGTATTTCAAAAATAATGTAAGGACATACCTGCAAAGAAATCACAGAACGACTGAAGATGTTGAGCTCCCAAGACAGACTGAACACTCATACATTTAGTCATCATTCAGACTTTTAACAAGTTACATTCAGGTGCATACAAATATACAACTTTTCACCTTATTGCAAAGGCATAAGGCGAAAAAGTGCAAACATGATAATACGTCTATTGGACCTAATCAAATATGTGCGTCAATACGAATATTTTCAATTAGTCGGGTCAAGTTTTAGCAGGAAATGCATTATTAAAATAGTTGACTAGGTATCTGCTGTATTTGTAACAATTGCTTTTAGAATAGTAATGTACAAATTGCAGAATATTCTCAAAATTGCAGGAATATATTCGGAAATTTCCGAGAATGATATGAGAATTTAAGAGTAAGTTCTCATCGAGAATGAGAAATTATAATAAAAGTGTTATGTACAATTATTCAGTCCTATATTGTATTTCACGATTGAGTAATCAAGGCATAAAATATACCTTAAGGTAAGGACACACGACGACACCTGACACTAGACACTCAGTGTATACATCGACTGTCTGTGTGTGTCCACTGCCGCGACACTTAGTTGCGGATGTAGTGTCGATGTCCCTGAGTGTCTGTGTTGCAGCCGTGGAGACAGGGCGTGCGGTAGTGTCCGACACAAGTGTCGCGAATTTCGAACCTGTCCGAAATTTTTAGCTAGACTAATATTACGTCATGGCTTGCACAAGACATAAAATCATTGATTTTATATTAGATACAAAATTTACGAATCACGTAATAATTCTGCCGGTATCATGACGAATATCAAACCCCCATTACAAAATTAAAAAAAAACAGTGAGAATAGAAAATTTAGCAGAACATTTTTACTTTACTGATTTATAAATAAATACATCAGGGCACAACTTGCGAACTTAGCTAGAGCTGGTTTCTGTAAATAGCATTATGAATTTTCGTTTTCCAGTTCAGACAACAATTATTTATATAGGTACCTTCACCCAGCTGAGCTCTAAATCTAATCCATATCGATTGGCACATTGGTTCATTTTTTATTTTTATTTAATAATTGATACATTTAGGTTACATATAGTAAACTAATAATAAGCGCCGAGAAACCCTAAACTCGGGTTTCTATTGTACCGACATCTCATTCGCAGAGTTCAGTATCGTGGAATTAATAAAATTTTACATGCAAGTT